>LOND01001028.1:13578-32707 GCA_014220965.1 Paragonimus kellicotti
TTATCTTAACGTTGTTTATTTAAAATTGATGCACTGTGAGTACTTTGCCTGAAATTCCGATTTTAAAATTTCAAAAAATATTTAAAAAACGAGGATTCGCGCCAAAATGACCGTTTTCCCTTTTGAACGACCTTCAAGCCGAATCCCTCGAAACGGATAATTGCCAAAATACATTGTTATTTCCCTCACTTCCGCCGACGTTCTTTCAAAGTTTAAGCATTGTGGATTTGGGCGACTCCAAAAGTTTTCGAAGCCAATATCGCAATTGATTCTAGTGCAATCACCGAACTTGGAATCGCTAAAGAAGCGTCGCTGGTTAAGTTTTTCTGTTGCCAGCGGTGAGCCCTAGTCTCGCTGCCTGCCCTCCGCTCGGCGTTGCCCGCGCGGGCTTTACTTCAGTTTCCTGCTTGGACACCCTCTGAGATGCGCAAGCGTAAACGCAAATTTGCGCGCTTATTAGCCCACAAGTATATGGACGGATAAAAGCTACAGCCTAAAATGACGTCTATAAAATTTCTGAATATATGCATATGAAGCCACAAACGGTAGGATAATAAATACTTTTATATATCCAGAGGTCTACATATCCAGATACACCATGAAATTATCATTAGGCAAATCGCTGCACTTAAGCCTGCCTCCTTTCTATGTAAATGTATATGCTTTCATGTCGATAATTTTCACAAATATATGCCGCCAGTAGGTTTACGTATTCACGTACTAATTCATACAACAACGGATTATGCAGCAAATCAGTTAGAAAATGCGGCTGTTCAAACTAGATTCTACCGAATATGGAAGTAAACCGACCTAAGACAAGTGTGTGATACGGCGCATGAAACTTCACACCACGCGTCAAGGCCAAGCCAAAACAACACGTACTTACTGTGGCGGGGATTTTAGGTAACCAAGCTGGAGAAGTCATAGTGGTGAATGGACATGGCGTACAGACAAGCAAACAGTATCGATGTAATAGCAAATAATGCCACCTGTCGATCTTTAATCCCATCGATTTAAGCTGTAGGATTGTCGTAAGTGGTCGTAAGCGTTCGTTAGTGAAAATCAGGGCGCTCTATGTATACCCAAGTGGACCGTGTACACCGATCAAAAGTACTGAAGGCTCCGGAATACACACCTTGGCAGAATTGCGTGCATAAAAAGGAGCGAACAGATAATAAAACGGCGTACGAGGTATATAAGCCTAAAGCGAAATGAAATTTGCAACGAACA
Source organism: Paragonimus kellicotti (assembly GCA_014220965.1). NCBI lineage: Eukaryota > Metazoa > Platyhelminthes > Trematoda > Plagiorchiida > Troglotrematidae > Paragonimus > Paragonimus kellicotti. Next base: position 14,809 of record LOND01001028.1, read on the forward strand.
TAAAGAGAGCCAGAAAAGACGGATGACAACCATGATGAAGGGCTAACAAGAAGATTAAATCAGTATCCGAAAAGATTAGGAAGCAGGTAGAAAATAAAATGAACATGGACTGAACAAGTGAGTTTGGTTCGACTGCGTCTGTGCGGTAGATAGTCGTGGATGATGCAAACACTAGTGATCGACTATTGAAGTGAATAGGAACGAATTGGAACATAGACTGAACAAGTGAACTTGGTTGAATTGCGTCTATGCGGTTTATGGTTGCAAACGATGCAAACACTGGTAACCTGCTTGTGAACTGGAGCCTCTTTTATTACGCTCAACTGTTTGTCGATATTCCCAGCCATTCTTCCGCCCAAAACGATCTGCTATGCCGTGTTGCTGTTATTTTCTCCCACGTGTAACGCCCGGGTTTCCCCCTTAACATTATCCCCCCGTTCCGATCACTATTGTATTATGTTTTTGAGATAATTTATATTTTTGTTATATCGTTGATTGCTGATAAATTTTATCTTCCGCCTAAATTGCATTGTCCGCCGGGTGTTCTTCTCGGCATTTCTTCACATACTGTGCAATGGGAAATGAGGGAAACGTACAGTTGTTAGCGTGCAGTCGCAGAGAATCGTTTGTGAAATGGAATTACAAGAGTCCGGTTAGCTCAGTATCTAAACCGGTTTCATCACAGCACCACGATGTGTGTGAGTTGGTTTTTGGGGTGGATCTAACGTTGGCATTCGTTACCAAGTTTTACTGAACATGGGGGTGAATTTCCATTTTCTCGCATCTCTTCAGAGCGGTGATGTTAACTTCAACGAAAAATTCTGCACTTACCAGCCCCCGTTGCCCCAATTTACTGTTGCTGTGGCAGGCGACATAGTCCGCGGTTAAGGAGCGGTGTAAAGGCGCAGTCCCAGCGATACCGCCAGGGGCAGAATTGACACATGGTCCAATTGTCAACACTTTGACCACCCGTCGGTGTCACCCACATCCGCACTAATCGCACACCTCCCGGCTGACTTCTGCCGTTGATGTCGCAGCAGACGCTGAAGTTGGTCCGGATTGTGGTTTATTTGTTGTCGCTGATGGGGCTGGAATAGTTCGCCGAGATTTTGTTGCACGAGTGCATTGGAGCTGTTGAGCGTTTTCGAAGTCCACTGGAGATTGCTTGGAGATGTGTTGGAGTCAAAGCTGTTGTTTCAGGTGAGTTCCCTGCAACAGTTTTCTTGTCCGGGGGACTCTCCGGGAGTTCCAAGGTGGAGACCAAAGCATTGTTTGCGTTCGCATTTTCTGCTGGAAAGACGCACAGTGATAGTCGACTGCGGCAACAATTTTGAAGAAATTTACGAAGTTTTTCTGGAAGCTAGTTAAACGTTGTGTCATCCACTTGTCGCTTGGCAATTAGTCCTGGCTCCATGAATGCTGCTATGCAGGATGATCCGATGTGCAATTTCCTAAACGCGTCATAGGTCCTGGTGGCAACTTCCAAATTCCCACTGAACTGCCTGGTCCGAAGGGGAATCACAGGAAAGTTTTCGGACCGACCGCCGAACGACCAGTATACATGCAAGGAGTGCATGCATGACAGCAGATAATCCACTGCAAACGATCCGTCGTAGCTCAAATTCACTGGATTTAAGTTATGCGTGTGAGCGTTGTCCGTCACAACACTCACCGTCGGAGAGGCAGTGAAGGTCATGTGGGGTCCATTGGTGAAGTTCTCCGACGTTAACTGCATCACTTCCGGGACCAGTTGACTAATGAACCCGACGTAATCTGATAGATTATTTACATGCGAGCATGAGCGACATACAAGAGACAAGCACTCTCTGGCGGTCATTCATGATGCGATCGAAGATGGTAGTTGTGCGCTCGACAATCTACCAAATTCTGAGGCGAGTTCAGGTTGTGCCTCGTATCTGAGTGATGCGTCTCTTCCACGAACTTTCTGTATCATCCGTCAAATGTGGGAGCCATTGGGCTGCGGAAGTTTATCCGCTTTCCTGATCCGTTAATCGGCTTGGTCATCAGTACTCATTATTGAACGAAGAGACAGCGTTCCGCCTGATAGTCACCGCTGCAGGCTATCTCTAACGGTTAAGCGTGAACGTAGCAGGCATGAACCACTGTTCATGGTCAGGCAGGAGATTTGACCGCGCACATTCCTCACATATGCACTCAGCACTGAAGCTGGTCGACGTGTAGAAGCCATTGTGCATTTGCTGCTTGTATGACCGAACCCTCACCCACGGTCATTTATCTTGTGTCCAAAGCTCTCGTTTAAATCAAGATTTCAAAAGAAATTAGACGAGTACTACTGTTGTTTTATTTGTTAACTCAACCAAGAAGCCCACTCAGCTAGCACCTGCAACCACTAAAGCGAACAGGGTGCAGCGTTTCTTACAACTCCTATAAGTGGCATCTTTCTAGATATCCTGCAGCATCGTTGACACAATGTTGCTCATTACTCCTCCACACAACGTGCCTCGGATAACTTTCCTGAACCACGTTAAAATAGCACTTATTGGTTGTGTTCAGCCGAACATGCAAACGGCCTAACCAGTCAAACGTTCTTCTGTCCAAGAACTACCGGACGCGGGGAGTGAACACTTCCATCGTCATTGTCTTGTCGAAACACTGACGGGTGTATTGTGCAGTGTCCAGGAAGATAGTGCCGCCGAGCAGCCGTGGCCGGATTTCTTCTTCTCCAGATGTCGGGGGGGGGGTCATGATGCTTCGTATTTTGCAGGACTGGCGCTATAGGAGTGGCTTCTCAAAGTAGCGAAAGTGTTGGCAAGGAAGTCTCCGTTGATGTTGCAGTTGGCGTTGAAATATGGGAGACATTCCGTTTGTCCATTGGCTTTCTCCCGAATGCCGGAAAAGGAGAGCAAAACGTGTACCCTACGGATGCATGCATAAACGCGTCTTTTATGGTCACCGAACACAGGTTCGGTTGATGAGACGTAACACGGAAAACCGGATCGAACTTTGAAACGTTCAAGCTCCGCTCCAACTGCATCCGAGTTTTGAAGCTGTCGTGGAGACATGAAACTACCATGATGCCCGTGAAACAATATCAACAATCCAACAGTAATCACGCTAGTGCTTTTTGTTTAAGAGAAGGTGTCCTTCCGACGTATACTGCACTCTTGTTGCGAGTGAAAACCAATGACAACAAATGTAGTGAGAGCGTACGTGATTGGCCCACAGGGTGTACTAAGTTGATGGGATAGTGTAGAGAGTAACCCTGTCACAGAATGGAAGTTACATCAGGTAGGGCATCTGACCATGCGGTACTGGGCCAATGTTACACTAACGGAAGACAATCGGAATCGCTAAATGTGCAAGGTAACTAGCGCTTACCGTTAGGATAAATCTGGCCAGAAAAACGTGTTTCCGCTACTACAGTCCGGATAATTGAAGCCGTTACCAAAATAGGTATTGCCGTGCAATACAAATACTTTGGCAATTACAGCTTTTGCAGGTACTTAGCATGAAGGTTGTTCCAAATGGAAACTGGTCAGTTTGGCGTGGATTCTTATTTTCTAAATATTTTGAAAATATTAAAACCGAAATTCCAGACAAACCACCCACAGTTAATCACTTGTAAGTGAACAGCATTATTGAGGAAATTGGAATACATGAAAAAGGACTAAAATGCCAGTTTGGTGATGAGAAATTTTCCAACAACCTTCCTTGACCCACTTTTTATGCTTTATAGATGCGTTCGTTCCCATTTGTTTTTACGTAGAATACATGATCCTCAAACCCAAAACTTGTACACTTTGCGGCGTTTTGAAGATTCTCACGAAATGGCAGTACGCAACCGTACAATGTTGGCACGGTATGTCACAAGAATACTAACATATTTGTTAGTTCAAAATGTATGAGAACGTGTCCGGCTTCCTTATCTGGAATTCACGCCTCTACATTTTCACAGGATTTCAAAGAGACATTGGTCTTTCTTGCGCATATGTGCATAAATATTGGTTGATCAAGCTGATCGTTCGCTAACAGTGTTTAACAGTTAATATTGGTCCATTCAGCTGTGAACTATTTGTCAACCTTTCACTGACTGGAGTATCTTTGCAAGAACAACACGAAAGTTAGAATTCTGAAGACTGTTCTGTCAATGGTCCACCAATTTCCAACCCGCACGAAAGTGAATGAAACATTCTAGACTTCATAATCTGTTCAAAAACGGCTTCCTTTTCACCTTCACGTACGACTTCAGCAGTATCATGTATGGGTATGGGCGAATCTGATGACTGTCGATCAATGTTTCCATCAGCTGCAGACTTCACTGACAGCCACCAGATAAGTCTCGACTTTCGGCACAGCCATTGCTAATCTCATGTGGCTAAGTAGCAGTCACTGAAAGTGGAGTCATCCGCAACGTAGCCCAAAGATAGTTGATCCCTTGATCATTGATGGCAACGCATATTTACTACGTTAATGGCAGAATTTGCTTACTAAAACCCTGATGTTGACGATCATTTGCCCTTCGTTGTACTATTGCAGTCACAACTTGTCCAGTGAGAGTAAAACTGAGAATTTCGTTTCTGACGACCGTTGGTCAATGGTTTCCACGACGCCAGACTTCGCTCAGGTTTATCTCTACGTTATGCGGTGTTCCAACTCGCCACTACTTAACTTTCGGACCACGGATTATCACCCCCACTGTTCCACCATTGTTTGACCACGTTTATTCAATGTGGTACAGTGGTAATGGTATTTGAGCCTAGTCTGCGCACCATATTAGCCTACAGTGTGTTTCATGCTTATCTTCCTTCTTTTCGATGTTATTACAGAGCTATCACTGTTTACTGAGCAAACATCATGCTTCATATTCCTCCAAGTGTCTTGTGTAGATGTGTATTTCCATTTCCTTATATTTTTGCAATCAACACATTCAAAGGAACTTGTCACTGAGACATCTGTACCAACGACTGTAAGTCAATATCTTCACCAGCAGCAGACTTCAGCAAGATTTGTCGGTATGTTCGGCTACGTTTTGTCCTTTTCGTACTGGGATGATTCAGATTTGTCAAAGCCCGCGTCGTCTTTGTTTCTTGGCGCAGGAGCCAACTCGGCTCAAGATACCTGCAGGTCCGCCGAAAGACATAACCGTTTTACATTAATGTTTACTCACCATTCAGAACAAGATTTTGTTTGCGTGGTGTGCAGGTGAAAATGCCTACAGAACGCAGGACTACTCAGACAACACTTAAAACGTGTACATGCAGTAAACGGTGAAGTTTGTTCTACCTACACACGAAGAATACCACAATTCCTCATCAGGGTCGTTATCTGTAGAATTGCGCAGTAAGCCTCACAGTCTTGGTTAGATGGGGCTTTTAGGGAAGGGAACCTTGACTACGTCAACAACTTATATGCTGGATACTCAAAAGCGAATGGAGATCATTACAATATCTTTTCTGATCCTCCTTGCCCGGTACGGTGTACTGAAAAACCGTTCACGCTGCAATTGTGGTGGCACCTTTTCGTTGACATCGAATAAGTCCGTGATGCAGTGTTACCGCTGCAGATGTCCGGTTTGCCACAAGGACGATTCCGTTAGAAATGGATTCACTTCAAGTTGGGCGAGCTTGTCTCTGCTTTAAATCGTCCATATTCTGCTGCGTTGGGCTTATTGAACCAGTGGTACAACTGCTTCCGAGATGCTGTTCCTAGACTACAAAACAGTAGGCAACTTCCATTATTGCATACTCCACATCGTGACTGGGCTCGTTGAAAAGTCACTCCCTCCCGTAACAGGAACGAAAGCACAAAGAAAGTCTCAGTTAATTGGGTTTCTATTGGTAATTTTATAGACAAAATGTCCCAGTAAAATGACGAGTTGCTGTTGATGCTGACACCTTGGTTATCCTATTGTTCGGTTCGGTTGCACTTGTAGCTCGTTTGTTTTAATGCGTGACGCACTTAAACAACTTGTTTTACTCCGATGCTCGTTATAACAAAATCCGATGCTGGAGCAGCGTGCCATCCTGATTGGTCCCCGTGCGGACATACCAGTCTGTTCGCGTTGTCGACAATGATTGGCCACGGCCTTCTGGTTAACTTCCTATCGATGCGTTTGTCCAATCCAGTCCCTTCACATACCTCCCTCTTTTCGTAGCATAATCCATCCCTGGTTCGTGATAACACTTCCTCCTTTTGGGGAGGTGCCATTCATCTGGTGTTACTCGGTTTCTCAGGTGCATCTCAGTCCCCCTCTTCAGTACTCTGTAGAATCTATTTAATAATAATATATATTTCTCAACGCATTCGTGAGAGACACGCTCGGATGTGCGCGATCATGACAGATAATTACAGGCGTTACAAATCAACAAATGTTTACATTGTAAGACAAACATGAAGTCTGCTGACAAAAGAATGCATAATCAGACAGAGATAGGTTGCGGTTTACGAAAGTTTGATACACACATCAGTAAGAGAAATAGTTCGCTCATTCCTCAGATTCTGTTCAAAAGATGAGATGTTACACTAATTTTTCTTATACAAGGTTATGTGGGGGACGATGTTTCAAATATTTCAAGGTCATGCCGGGAAATACGTGCAAATGCATCTTCGAGGGGTTCCGCCATTATTTGACATAATTGGCTACGGAAAAATTTTTGAAGCAGTTCGGCTCGGGCAAGGGAGGACGGGAACTTCCAAAATCCGGCGAAGAATTGAGCAAACTCCAGCGCAGGACTTCTTCGATTGTTCCAAAACGTCAAAAAGTTGAAACTGTCGCGAACTGCTCGGTCAATACGGGGTTTCTAACGTCCATTCATCGCGGAAAATTTCCTCGCATAACAGATGTTTTCAAGAGTGAGAAAAAGAACACAATCTTACGCGTTAAATGGAGAAATGCGGAGTGATCACATGTAATATGATAAATAATGTATGTATAATATTTTCTTGACAATTTCCTATGACTGATAACCGCAGTACCTCATCACCATTCCTTTTATCTGTCTCCATGGGTTTTCTGTACCCATACGTTATCGGTCACCTGTAGAACTGGTAGGTCACGGGCTCCTTTGTCGTGGTATCACTTTTGGGTTAGCATTCGTCTCTCAAATCGTCGTGCACTTCGGTTTCGTTCGGCGATTGGGGTTTTAGCAGTCCTCTTATTATCGGTAGGTGCGTGCGTGTTTTCTCCACAACGTTTTTTGTGCTGAACTGTGAGCCATATTTTCGTTAAGAATATTCCGTTTCTTCATCAACATTAAACTGGGATCATTTGCAGATAGTTGCACCAGTTACAGCAGTCGCTTTGTCATTTTGCCAGCCGCTTCGGCCTCACCATTTGACTGACTGCATTACGGACTGCCCGTATGGTGCTGGAATCCTCATATTCCAGTAAACATCCAAAGATTCCCGCCAATAAGCTGTGGTCCGTTGTCTGAAGAGATCGCAGCAAAATCCGTTGAATGCGCAAGAAGAACTGAACTCGTTCCATCATGGAAATCTAGGGGTAACTTTATATGAACAGGAAATACGGAAGCACCGTCCGAGTAAGCCTGTTGGAATGTCTTTCACTTTTAGCCTAACGTCACAGTAGTAACGGACGAATGGAGAGCTTACGGAGGTCTGAAGGAAGCAGCTCACTGCATACTCTGGACCGGTAACAACTTGGCTAACTTTGTCCACCGCGAAAATGGGGTGGTTTGCGCACAGAACATGCAAAATGCTTGAGTCATTGCGAAAAAGCACTGCAGAGTAATATCCGAATCAAACAAATGTAGGTTCCACATTTGGCGGAAGGGAAGTCATGGGAACTTAATTGCTAGACCGTTTTTCACCTCATGTCCCACGGAAATGTTGTACATGATATAATATACTCTGGTTAATTACTATATACGTTTGCGATTCTGAACCATTCTGGTAGTAAAGCTGTTGTCATTGAACAACATCTAAGTGTGTATCCGTTGACACTGGTAGCTGCACCACCTAGTTGAATTAAGCTATGAACAACATCTAGGTCTGCAACATGCGATCACAAGAGCAGCTGACCCATCCGATTGGCTTTTGCCATGAACAGCAATGAAGAAAAACGTATGCGGGAAGTGATCGGACACTTGTTATTTGAAACATCTGGGATACGCGTTAATTGTCATCTTCGGTCTCGTTGAGTGGCATTGTTGATAGGAAAATCTTTTATCACCGCGATTGATAATTGGCGTTCTGATTATCAAGTAATGAGTGGCGAGCGGCTTGAGTTAATCTGTTTCGGTGTGGTGTTTTGTACGAAAACAACGCGACGGAAATCGATTTCGAAACAATGCAGCAAAATAAACACAGTTATCTTCAGAATGTCTTCAGTGATAAAGTGGAACTTAACACCGTAGTTTAATGCACCATACGCAGCAAACGCGGTTGAAGCCATATTGACATCATTTGTAAACATTTCCAAGAACAAAATTCCCTCGGCCAATATCCACTTGAAATCTTGTAAAAATGTAGAGGCGTGAATTCCAGATAAGGAAGCCGGACACGTTCTCATACATTTTGAACTAACAAATATGTTAGTATTCTTGTGACATACCGTGCCAACATTGTACGGTTGCGTACTGCCATTTCGTGAGAATCTTCAAAACGCCGCAAAGTGTACAAGTTTTGGGTTTGTATCTGTATCTCTTCTACGTAACAAATCAGTATATTGGAACGAACGCATCTATAAAGCATAAAAAGTGGGTCAAGGAAGGTTGTTGGAAAATTTCTCATCACCAAACTGGCATTTTAGTCCTTTTTCATGTATTCCAATTTCCTCAATAATGCTGTTCACTTACAAGTGATTAACTGTGGGTGGTTTGTCTGGAATTTCGGTTTTAATATTTTCAAAATATTTAGAAAATAAGAATCCACGCCAAACTGACCAGTTTCCATTTGGAACAACCTTCAAGCTCAATAACTGCTAGAGACTTAATAGCCGGTATTCCCTCACGCAGTCACATGATCACACCAAACAGTTATCTCCATACGTACACACAGGTTCCTCATTTAAATTTTCAAAGCGTCAAATGACCAAATAAACTGGCTTTCCTGAGTCTGTTCTGTCCATTTTTCATTGACTCTTTCCGTTTTGATAATGGCGCCAATCGGATTTGTTTTTTGTTCATTAGGTTTAATGGGTTGTTTGCAGGTCCAAGAACCCCTTGACTTGTAGATAAATTGCTTCCCGATGTTGCGCAGAAGGGAAACTGATCCTCTGGTATTAGAGGTATGGTTTATAATAATTCTACATGGACTATTATTTCCACACGACATCTGTGAGAAACACGCCTCAGATTCGCAGGCGTGATTAATTGTATACATTTGTTATCTGTATCTATGACACTAAAATAGTCGCACATCATAGACACGATCATTAACTAATTGTGACAACTTAACGATCACCGTTTTTGTGATACAAAAAAAGTCACTATTGGAAACAGAACATTACATACAAGAGAGAAAAATCCAAGTCTTTATAAAAGAGATTTCTGGACCCCAGACGCGTTCAAAATGAATAGTTTCAAAATTTTCCACGTCCGATGAAAATTGCCATGACTGGTGGTGCAACATTAGCGCAAAATTTTGTTCTCATGCCGATTGAGGTGTGGAGACATACTGACCCTCACAAATATGGTGCAGAGTCCGTGCCCAGAATTAGTGCGTTAGTCGTTTGAGTTGAGAAAGTGGCCCGGTTCGAAGGAATTCTCACCGTTTATTATATCGATCGCTCTTTAGTGTTGAAGTTACGTACACCGCTGTCGGGGAGAGGCTCCTCTCTCTCCTTAACGTCGCGTCTGGATTCTCTATCCGAGAATCCGAAGACCTCATATCGTTTGCTCTAGAGAATTGGGGCGGTTCCGCTATGAAACTGGGACTACTCTGTTATGGTCTACTACAAAAAGATATTGACAGTTATTTACGGAGACCTGCTCGTGAGTGGGTTGTCCAACGATACGGTATACGATATATATATGTGTGCCTGTCCCGGAGCGCTATACATAGAGGAATGTTGCTTCTCGCGTCAGATGCAAATGTTGTCATGAGTGATCAGTGCAGATGAAGAAATGACGACCGAAAATCTCGGTATGATGAAAAATCCAGAGTAGTGTGGGAGCGTGACAATGAGCTCGGATAAAGTTAGTGTCTCGTTGATGGCCATAGTGAGGGGACATCTGACGATTAATGAAACCTATGTGATTATTTCTGCTCCCAAATTAACCTTTATTGTATAAAATCTCATCATTATTTCCCCGCTTTATTTATTAAGTATTATGGTATCTACGTTCACTCATGGCTGCCGCTAACAGCGCGGCGCGTTTATACGTGGTCAGTAAATATAACGTTGAAAAAAGAATTGATTAACGGTTTTTCTAAAGTATATGATTACAGCCACCGTTAATTTCTTGCATGTTCGATTGACGGTTGTTATTATCTGTTGGCGTGTCCGAGATATTGGAATCGCAGATAAGAATTTTAAAAAAAATAGATAGAAAGTGGCACATAATTGTCAAGATGTTGTTCTGATACCTGCTTTAGGACTATTTAATCACTGAAAAGGTACTTTTTTGGCAACGTAAGATTTGATGTAAACGAATAATGAGGCGAACAAGTTACATGATTATGCTCTTCTTTTCCCTTGATATCTCTCAGTATCTAGCATAGTATATATACACAGAGACACTTGCTCAAGTGATTCTCATATTACACCTTACACCCTTTTGTTAATTGCAGTTTTTGAATTTAGGAAAAACATTTCCTCAATCTCATCTTTGTTAACTCGATTGTTTTACTGGAAGTAGTCACTTTTTTCCGCGTCTATAGGGTGAGTCTGAGATCTTAGGCTACATACTAGGAGTCGGATATGATTAGGGTTTGTTGGTTAACTTATCTGCTTGACGATTACCTAAGACGTTCGATTACCACGCGACCGCAAGGCGTTTTACGCCTGCTGCACGTTATGTTATCAGGGTCACGTTTTTTTCAAATGGCCAATATCCCTCATTTTTAGGCAATTAGTGTTTAAAATGTGACGAGGGTAAAACGCTTCGGTTAAATGTCAGGAAGGTTTCTAAGTACGCTTCGTTTTGATGATTGATGTATATTCTCTCACTGGCGTCTACACTGCATATGTGAAGTTTACTTCAAATGTGGCCGAGTATTTTCTACTACTGGAAGAAATTTGAAAGCGTAGCTTCTTAGCGCGGATTTAAAAGCTGTCAATGTACTGATTCTTCGTCGCGAGTTCGTATACGTTCGAGCCATAAATGTTGTAAGACACTGAATCTCGAAGTTCGTGCGGTATAATCTATATTCGCCAGTGATCTAGAAATTATACAAAAGTGCAAGATTCAGCTTGAGTCGCCGTAGCCAAAGTGGATCGAGTGCTAGCGTTTGGCAACGTTCTCTGTAGTTCAGAGAAGACGTATAACCTAGTAAACCTTTCGTGAATGCACGTTGGAGACTTTCCAGAGCTAGCCTATCAGACTTGCGCAGGTGACAATATATGAACGTGCAGTACTCAAGTTGAGGTCGTACGCATAGTTTATAAAGGTGTAGTCGAGCTTCAGGAAGAGTGAATGAGTGCTTAATGTAACCAATCGTTCGTCTAGTTTTACCTACTAGGAAAGATACCTGTTCTGAGAAATTGAATGAGTTTGAGTAACGTATACCCAGGTCTCGGACTGAGTTGGAATGGAATGCTATGGCCATCCAGCTTTATAAAGTCCTCTGGTATATGGCAACCATGTGCAACGATGGTGGATTTATTGGCTGAAAATTTCATCAGCCAAGTTTGACACCAAGACTCTAATGACATGAAGTCGTTCCGTATATTTCCTAAACAAAAGTGAGATCGCCAGGAGGAACAGTATAGACAAGTTTGATGTCATCGGCAAATAGGAATAGTTTGCCGTGCTGGATAACTTGACATATGTCGTCTATATACATAAGAAAGAGTAACGGTCCCAGGACGCTTCCTTGGATCACTCCACTAGTGACTGGTCTGGGTGTTGAGCTGTTATCTCCGATTTTCACTGTTTGTGTGCGGTCTACAAGGTATGAAGCAAACCAGCTAAGCAATGGATCACGTATACCAAAAGATGCCATTTTGATCAGAAGACGCCTATGAGGCACACGATCAAAAGCCTTTTGCATATCCAAAGTATATAATAATTGCATTCCCTGAATCAGCAGATTTTGTAACATGGTTAAGAAATTCCAGCTGGCACGTCATGCACGAACGTTTGCTGAGGAACCCATGCTGGGAGTGGTTTATAAGGTTTTGTGATAGTAAGAACTCAACCATGCAACATTTTATTATCCTTTCCAACACCCGAGAACAAATTGAAGTATGGTTAATGGGACGATAATTGTTGATATCTTGTCGCGAGCCACTTTTATAGCGGGGGATTATTATAGAATTTTTCCATTGGGAAGGGAAGGAGCCTAATGTTAAAGAAAGTATATAAATATTAAGCAAAAGTAGAGGAATGTCTTCCCCTCCGTGTTTGAGAGCAACAGGGTGAATACCATCAGGATCAGGAATATAAGAAGGTTTGATAATGGCTAACTGAGAGCGTATTTTCACTGCATCAACAGGAACATGACTTAGGAACATACTTGTGTTAACAGGGAGAGGTGGGGGCAATATATTTCCTTCAATGTTGAAGGAAGCAGCAAAATAGGAATTAAAGGTCTCACAGATTGTAACAGGATCATCTATGGAAGTTTTGTTCTCTAGTGTTACTACTGAGATAATGGGGTCTCTCTCATAGTTCCTGCGTCTCAACAACTGCGTGTCTTGCAGAGGTACCAGTTTCAGGGATTCAGTGGTACATTGGTCCATTCCGAAATAAGCAGGCATTGATATGTTGTGATGAGATAAGAGGGCATGCAATTCAGTTGTCTAGCAGTGAGTGAACATGTATGAGGGTTGACGGGGAAAGACAAGAACAAGAATGAAGATGACAAAGAAACAATAACTAAAGTGGCCCACGACACTCGTGTTTCCAACAGAATACCAACACTACTGCTGTGAACATATACAGAACGTACGATATACTTTCTATCCAGTTTGCGAGAAAAAGGAATGAATACGGACAAAAAGTAGAAAGTTCAAGACTGTCAGTGTGTTTTGATGGGAGGTAAGTGAAGCGGTTATCTACTTAACTTTCGTGCCTTATACATTGTAGTGCAGTCAATATGGGTGATGGTCGGTTGAAACTTGTATCTCGGTGTGGTGCCTACCGGCTCAATTTTTGACTGATTCTGTGGAAGCAGCCGAGACGACTTTCTCCGGTGGGCAATCCGAATAACGCGGGGCTTGCACAGAGAATGTTTTTTTTTATACAATACGTCTTACTGCTTTGTCTGTTGAGTTTAAGGGGTTTCCCGTAAGACCAACTTTACCACTGGGTTGCCACAGGAGAATGCACGGGTGAGCTGGCTTAAGTAGGATTTTGTGGTCATTATCACCTCTCCAAAGGTGGTCCTGAAGCCTAGGCCCGTTAACCCGCCCTATTATATCCCGAAGCCCGAAGATTGCGCGTTCACATCGCGTCAGACTCACCAATACCACTAAGTTAGTTCCTTGGTCTTTGGTTCGTACGCCTCGACTTTCCTCAGCCTTACGATAACGCGATTCAGATGTCGTAACGGAAGGACGGGTATGCTACAAGCAAATTTTATTTAATGATTTTCTCACCCTGCAACCAACAGAATTCAACGTAAGCAAGTGAAGGCGCTAAGGAGGCGGACCTGGAGGTACCCTTGGCACAACCACACACGAGCGACCAAAGTGAACGTATGTCAGCGGAAATTCCTGTCGACCTTTAGAATTCAAACAAACATCGGACTGACTGGGCTGCTTTTCAAACGGCCGTTTCCAAGTCTTTGTTTTACTGGGAAATGTAGCCTACGGTATTGAAGACAGTGCGACTTCATTATACAGCCACGAGTAAAACTGGGGTACCCACGATAGCACTAATTTCGGTGTTAGTTATCTATGGTAAATTTACATTTGCCATGCAATATATACCAGTACGGTGGTGACAGTATAGCTGCTCTCACGTCGCTGGGATTTTAGGATGTTTGGAACGTCGAGCNGCCATGCAATATATACCAGTACGGTGGTGACAGTATAGCTGCTCTCACGTCGCTGGGATTTTAGGATGTTTGGAACGTCGAGCGAGATCTGACCACAAATCTCGTGGGATATGACAGTCTGTTTAGTCCTACAACTATCGAATAGGCAGTGGGTTCAATGGGTGATGAACGGGAGTAAAAAAAAACGCTTTTAATAGTTCCTTTTCTCCAGACGAGGAATCTCTGTGCCACGGAGATTGCTACACATCGCAACTTTCCTTGATTACATCGGAGAGCTCAAATGGAAAATAAATAAATGCGTGCCTACCGTAATCAGGCAGGTAAGTCTACAGCTGGATGGATATGAATAATTAGGCGTGAGCTATTCGACAGACGAACATGCACACGTGGCTGTGCGCAGGAGAGTATGCTGGGGCACGGACTAAGTGTTAGAGTGGCGATCCAGACGAATTTTGAACGCAGCCACTGTCGTGGCACTCACGATATTTTCTGACAGCGATTCAGCGATTGATACACGGGTTCGAGGCAGAGGCCCAAGGTTCCCGGATCCAGTCGGTTTTTCTTGCTCAGTGTCAAGCGGGCGTCTGTTGATCTGAAAGGCAATCATTGAAAACAGGGTGTAGCACCGCTCTTGGGGATTACAGTAAATACCAAGAACAGAGTAAGGTTACATGAATAATGGATTTTTCGTAAATGAGAATCAAGCAATGCTTTAAAGCGATCTCTAGAAGTGCTGCTAACGACCTCAGAGGGAAGGCTGTTCCAAAGGTTAATAACCCTGTAAGAAAAGAACTGCTGCCTAAGGAAGGTCCGAGGACGAAGCTTGAAAAGCCTCCTGTTATGTCCTCACCGGCCGTCATCATAACGAACTGTTCAACGAGACCTACTCTAAAGAAGAAGTGTGTGAGAATTAAATCACCGCGGAGTCGTCGATATTCAAGTGGATATAGATCAAGAATTTCAAGTCGAGACTCGTACGCGACATTTCTTAAGCCCGTGACTAGTTTGGTAGCCGCGCGCTGGACACGCTCAACAGCTAATATGTCTTTCTTCAGGCCGGTATACATGACCTAGATTTAATCGCGGCTAGCGTGTGCAAACCCTGTCCGTTTCATGCGCAGCCTACAATATTATTTTTTTGGCTGTGTTTGATCAATCGGTCCATCGGATTTTTTCCCTGTAGCGCGATGTTTTTGATTGTGAGATTTTCGTTCTCACACTGACAACCGTTCGAACTATTGTGTTGCATTCTCCTCTGTGAACATGCAGTGTCCTTGTGCTAAATGGTTGTCCACATTTTGTCATGCTCCCTGCATGGACTGGATTTTCGGTTGAAATTTTCCGGGTTTTTGCACAGATATATGTATGTTTGCTTGTGCGTTGTTCCTTTTCTGACCTTTCCTGCCACCTTGACGAGGTAGTCAGGCTTGTGTGCTTTGTTGATCAGGCGGATTGCACTGCTTGCGACTTTCCTCCTTGCAGGTTCAACGGCGCCAGATTGGCCAAAGGGGAGCAGCCAGACAAAAGGCAGATGCGTTCGTTGTGGATGGTGCCAGTTGTTTTGTTTTGGTTCGGTTTGATGTTTGTTCCTGCCTGGTCTGATTTTGTGTCATAGGTTTGTCTGTTCATTATTGCCGTTCTTGTACGAGTGCGGTGAATCTCTCGGGATGCGACTGTTAAACCTGTTCTAGGTGGTTAATGATGTTGCGTGAGTAAGTGTGCTTCACCTGCTGCCCTGCAATACTTTATTTTGAGTCAAAGGTTTCGGTTGAAGGTCATAATCGTTCTGCTGTCTAGGTCTGGGTGTCTTGACGGTATCCATAGTCCAAATAAAACGTGATGACACGTCGTAGCCCAAATGACATTGCATCGGCCGTCGCGCAGGATAAACCGGGTCGCCCTATCTGCTGCACATGGCAGGGTGGATAGGCGAAAATATGCTACTGCCAAACACTCACCCTCATACTGTTCCCCCCAACCAGAATCCTCGAGCAGGTAATGTTTACTCAGATCTCAGCACGCTGAAGACCAACCTGAAACAAGCCCGGGGGCGCAAGGCGCTTTGTGTAAAAACGTGATATATGCACACGCAGCTGGATCGATGCAGCGCCACAGGACGGTCATCATGGCGCACCGCACAGATCGTGATGGACTTGTGTCGTTATGAAATCGACGTAGCAGCCTTGAGCGAGACAAGGCTTGCGGACCAAGGTAAGTTGCGGGAAGCAGGTGCTGGGTACACCTTCTACTGGATAGGTTACCCGGCAGACGGTGCTCGGGAGCATGGTGTCTGTTTCGCAGTCGCTGATCACATCAATGCTTTGATGATAGGCGAACCGCACGGCATCAGCCCTCGAATGCTGTCTATGCGCCTGCGACTCGGTCGAGGTAAGTGTGCTACATTTCTCAGTGTTTATGGTCCAACTATGTGTCACACTGATGATACAAAGGACCAGTTCTATGATCAGCTGTCCGTCACAATCCGGTCGACACCAGTGAGTGACCGACTGTTTGTTCTGGGTGACTTGAACGCTCGAGTCGGGCGCGACTCAGTAGCTTGGCCGGGAGTCCTCGGACCCTACGGCATTGGTTCAGTCAATGAGAACGGTGATCGTCTGCTCCACCTGTGTGCTACTCACGAGCTGGCTATCACGAACACCCGATTCCAGCTGGATGCGAGCGACATCACGACGTGGACCCATCCACGAAGTGGTCATCACCATTTGCTTGACTACGTGATTGTGCGGCAGCGCGACATTAGTGAAGTGCGTATCACGCGAGTGATGCGCGGTGCTGAATGTAGCACAGATCATAGATTGGTCAGGACTAAATTATTTATCCATGTACGCAAGTCTGTTTATTGTAGGTCTTCCGGACAACGGCAGAAGTTGGATGTCAAACGATTGGAGAACTGTGAGATGAAGACTGTTTTCCAGCGTGCAGTTGCCGCTCGTCTGCACGACGCGCCTTTATCCACTACCCCTGAGGGTATGTGGCAATTCATCAAGGAACGGATCACGACGGCAGCCACCGAGACGATCGGTCTCAAATGCCAGAAACGTCCGGACTGGTTCGACGACAACAACGTGGTTATCGCTGAATTGGTACGAGAGAAGAATGCCGCATTTGCTGCCTCCACAGTGGACCCGGCCAATGAAGCGAAGAAGGCCACGTTCCGGAGTATCCGCCGTCAACTGGCCGAGCGTGTCCGCGGAATCAAGGACAACTGGTGGATGAAGCAGGGTGAGCGAATGCAGGGCTTCGCAGATCGTCGACAACATAAGGAGTTCTACGATTCGCTCAAAGCGATCTTCGGTCCATCGATCCAGTCCACTAAAGCACTGGTAGACATGGACACCGGCTGTTCGTGCACCCAGCCAGAGGACATCATGAAGGTCTGGCGCAAACACTTTGGTAGCCTACTAAACCGTCCTGCTACCATTGATTGGGTGACCGTGAACAGCCTGTCGCAACAGGCCATCAAGCCTTCACTTGCTCTCGCCCCGGATTTACTAGAGTTGCAGAGAGCGATTGGTCAACTGCGCAACGGAAGGCTGCAGGCGAAGATGGACTGCCAGGTGAGATCCTGAAGAATGGCGGACCGGCGCTGGAACGTGCACTGCTCCAGCTGGTTCACTCCATCTGGGAGCACGAAGTGATGCCGCAAGAATTTAAGGATGCCCTTATCGTACCCTTGTTCAAAGGTAAGGGTAGCAAGCAATGCCCTGACAGCTATCGGGCATAAGTCTGCTGAGCTGCGCAGGCAAGGTGCTTGCCAAGTTCCCTCTGAATC
>LOND01001028.1:33067-63056 GCA_014220965.1 Paragonimus kellicotti
GGAGGAGTGGATTAGTTGCCAAACGACCAAGACCATGGTCGTTTGGCAACTAATCCGCTCATCCACAGTCTTCTACCCATTGTTATTTTCAGCCTTGT
Organism: Paragonimus kellicotti; assembly: GCA_014220965.1. Taxonomy (NCBI): domain Eukaryota; kingdom Metazoa; phylum Platyhelminthes; class Trematoda; order Plagiorchiida; family Troglotrematidae; genus Paragonimus; species Paragonimus kellicotti. The sequence continues at coordinate 33,166 of LOND01001028.1, forward strand.
TGGTTTATTGTCTGATGAATTGTTTGCCTGTTCGTTTGGTGGTCCAATCTTGATTTAGTTTTTCACCCTTATCCTCTCTAGAGTTCACTGAAATGCATTCTGATACTGAAAGGTTTCTTGTATTACATGTTATATACCTTTCTTCCCAGTTTACATCTCGTCACTGTAGTCTTTCTGTTTATTATCCAAAAGACAAGGGTTTCCCTTTCGTGCTAGCCAATCACATGACTAAACAGCATTAGCAAGCTGGAAAAAAGCCACACTCACACATCATTTGGTCTTATTCCCCGGGTTTACACCGGATACGTGGTGTGTGAGTGGAACCACAAGTGGTGCAGCGCAAGCCACTTGGGTGATGGTTTGAAGCGCAGGCGTCCTCTGGCTTCGGTCACTGTGACAGGCTAATCTGTTTCGGATGCTGCCAGTTACACAACTCGCGTTATTCGTTATCGTTCGCATCGGTTATGCGCGTTCATGTTCAAAAGGACTCGACTATGACAACTATCAAAGCGGTCTACTACGTATTTTGCAGCAACAGTTCGCAATGGCAATAACCGCAGAAGCGCTGACGATCACTGTGTAGCAACAACATGCTCGGTTTATGAAGACGCAACCGAGGTTGTCAAAGATTTTGGGGCGGACGCTGACTATACAGGGTCCGGCTTCCGGCACCATTATACAATCGCTCCCGCCGGTCGGGTCTGTTGGAAGCTCAGTTTCAGAGTTCCATTTTGATATGTGCTATCGAAAGCATGATGACTTACTTGAGGGGGAGCTTGCGGTTGCCGATAACGACTAACGTGTCTTATTGCTACTGCGCACAGTAGGTGGTTTGGAGGCTACACGAGGTTCACCACACCGGAAAACGCTCATGCGGTCACTTCTAATGTAATAGTCAAGCATTATAGTCAAATCGTCGGCAAACAGTTATCCCTGTTCATCCATCGGTTCCAATGTTTCCAGCCAAGTAGAGGCCAACCTGGAGATATTGCGACCTACACCGGAAACGTAACCCGAGCGTTTGAGCGTATCGAACTGCCTTCATGACCGGTTGCCAGTCTAGACTGCTGATTTTCGTTTGTGGTCTTCAATTATCCGAACCTGCTGACATCTGCGTTCACATTTTCAAAAGGATGAAACGGAGTCATGAGGTGAGGTTGCAAGCGGTCAACAGTGCGTGCCATAGGTTAGTTGGCCTCAAACATGATACCATGATGATCCAGCAGTCGTCAAGACCTCCAATCTCTCTGACTATTCAACCAGTACCCGTTGGCCATCTTCATCCTGGTGGGTCGTGAGTGCCCAACCAGGAGCGACCTTGTAATCCTGTTGACAATGTCGGAATGGGCATTATTTTCACTTGTATCCGTTTTATAAACACAAGCGCCAGAAATGCAACCATCGAGGTCGTAACTAAGACCATTGCCAGGCGTACAAGCAACTGACTTCACAGCTCCGATTGAAGTCACGAGGTCGATGATTGCCAAGATCCGCCCGACAATCAAACTCCATCTTCGCCATATTTCTGATCGACTATGCTTCCAGGCGGAAGTATAGAACGCTTGCACTCAACGGCACTGCTGTTTGGCCATAAGTGGACACCATCTTCAAAATTACAATCCCGTCAAGAGAGGCTCGGAACAGGATGGATCTACTCACAGTGGGTCCGACTATCCACAGGGGCCACAATGCTTCACGTGGCATCCTGAGGTTATCCGGCAAACGATCTTGGGGTCTCACCTGACGACGCCCACTTCAAAGGCGCTTGTTACCTTACGGATTAACCAAAGTTGGAGTTGTTCGGCATCGACTGGATTGGCGTGAATAACATGTCAGAGACGCCCATCAGCAGCTGGGGCAACAGTAGACGAATCAATGGTGACTGGATGGCATCGCCTCACACAAACAGTCCCTCTGAAGTCGTCAACCAACCTTGCTGAAAACACTCAACATCTTTCCAGGAGGGTTTGGGGTGGCGCGGTTAAGCAAACGTTGTCTTGCGCTTTTCTCTGAACGCAAAACTAGTCTTCTGACCCCGATGTGCAAAACCGTACACAGCCTTACCTCTCGACGGAAATGAACGCGAATTGCAAACTGTTGGTCACAGTGACTGACCGTCATTCAGATTCCACGAACACACTAGCTGTTGTTGCTATGCCATTACTGTCATACGCGTTTACTCTACGTTCATTTTTGGATGCGATGAATAATTACAGCGCGTTTTACCCGCCGTGCTACACGTTTGAGCAACCTCAGGCGGACTGCTGACGAAGAACTTCTCCCGGAACTGAACCACCAAATGCTGGAAATAATAATAATAATATATATTTCTCAACGCATTCGTGAGAGACACGCTCGGATGTGCGCGATCATGACAGATAATTACAGGCGTTACAAATCAACAAATGTTTACATTGTAAGACAAACATGAAGTCTGCTGACAAAAGAATGCATAATCAGACAGAGATAGGTTGCGGTTTACGAAAGTTTGATACACACATCAGTAAGAGAAATAGTTCGCTCATTCCTCAGATTCTGTTCAAAAGATGAGATGTTATACTAATTTTTCTTATACAAGGTTATGTGGGGGACGATGTTTCAAATATTTCAAGGTCATGCCGGGAAATACGTGCAAATGCATCTTCGAGGGGTTCCGCCATTATTTGACATAATTGGCTACGGAAAAATTTTGAAGCAGTTCGGCTCGGGCAAGGGAGGACGGGAATTTCCAAAATCCGGCGAAGAATTGAGCAAACTCCAGCGCAGGACTTCTTCGATTGTTCCAAAACGTCAAAAAGTTGAAACTGTCGCGAACTGCTCGGTCAATATGGGGTTTCTAACGTCCGTTCATCGCGGAAAATTTCCTCGCATAGCAGATGTTTTCAAGAGTGAGAAAAAGAGCACTGAATCAACGAAGTGATTATAATGCTCAACTTCGACAACTTGCTGATTCATTCTAATCTCACTCTCTAAAACGTAGCCACCTCGGGTTCCTCAAGCTGTGGAGCAGGAACGGCCCTCTCAAACCTCTTCCCTGACAGGTCCCGGAAAGCAGTCGCCAGTGTTACACGCTCTCTATCGTCAGCATAGGATAATTGGGGACAAATCGAAAAATAAGCGCTTGCTATTATTTTTGCAGTGAAGCGTTCCCACAAGAGATTCTTCTATCAGTACTTCATTCTGACGGCTGATGACGAGCAGCAACTCGTTGTTGTTGCTGGATCAAAGAAAGTGTTTTGATCTATACGACCAACCCTTTTCGGCGATGGGCGATGACACTTTTCAACCACGGCTCCGATGCCAGGTATACGTCATAGATGAGCATCAGGCAGATAAAAGTCCTCTCCCGTCTGACCGTTTCGAAGACATCAGGTACAGGAGAACCTGTGATCACTGCAGTCGCCTACCAATCAGAAGTCAACCGGGTGTACTCGGGCGTCATCCGGACATCCCAGGGCACGGCCGAAGTGACTGGTGAAACAATTCTTCTAGGCTGTACACTGTAGTCTGCGATATCCTACAATCATAACGCTGGTGGGACAGAGGATCAACGGGGGATTTGGAGCAGTTCGCAGGAGACGTTCCACGATATAAAGTATCTACGGCTGCACACTGCCCGGAAAACGTATTGGTTACATCGTTTACTGGACTTCCGACAGCGACACGTGGCTTGGTATGATAATACACTTGTGAGTAATATAAAATCGTATTATTTTCGAATTCTTTGGAAGTTGACCTAACGACATCTGTATCATGTGATGTTACGTTAAGTAACCCTCGAATCGATCAGAGCTATCAGTTTCACCACTAGAGCAGGATACATCCTGTACATAACTATGTTTAAAAAGTGCGTTTGTACCTGGAAACAAATCCACGGTTAACACACATGGGTGTCAATATGCATACGCCCGTTTGTAATAGCCTGATCTTTCCGGTACTCTGTTATTTCACACTTAGTGCTAACCAGCTCTGTTTGGCCATTGCTAACTAGGCGGTAGCTGTCATGCTAAAACTGTTTGGAAAAAAACAAAATACTTAACTTGTTTGTCTCATACGATCGCATAAATATATCGCGTCTCCATTCGTGTTACTCCACCCTCCTAATAAACCATCCTGCAATCTTTCTGTGTTGTTAAACAGTCTTTTCAATCTATATATCGGCCGTATAAAGCAAATCGACATCAAAATTCGGCAGTCATCATATACCTGAGAAAACTGACGGTCAGTCTATTCTTCGCGTTATACGATAACAGCTGTTTGCTGATGCTATATATTTTATTAACTAACACAGCGTTATTGATTTTAAATGAGAGGGTCTTGCCAGAAAGTTACATATCATAGTTCGACTGACCATTATACATTCTCTCATTGATCTGTAGTGAGATCACCTTCGACGTCCCCAAAATCCTAAACTCCCTGCGACGTGAGAGTTGCCTTACCAGTACCACCGTGCCTGTTCACATTATCTTGTGAATGTAAATTTACTACAAACCACTAACATCAAAGTTAGTGTGTTGGCGTAGGTATCGCAGTCTTAGTCGTGACTCTATAATGAATCCGCGCCATCTCTGCTACTATAGGCTACATTCACTAGGATAACAATGTTTTAGCTGTCACCGTTGGGAACGCCGCCCAACCAGTCTGACGCTTGTTTGAATTCTGAAGGTCGACTGAAGTTTCCGTCGACATTCGTCCTCTCTGGCGGTTGCCGTGCGGTTGTGCTGAGGTTCTCTCACGTCCAACTCCCTAGCGCCTTTAACTGTTGCGTTGAAGTCTGCTTGTGAACGGTGAGTAAATCAATAAATAAAGTTTGTTTGCAGATTCGTCGTCTTCTCATTACGACTTCCGTTCCGCGTTGAAGTTAGGCCGGGGAAACCTTGGGCGTATTAACCCAGGAACTAGCATCGTGATAGATCACCCGATCTACTATTTATTCTTGATTCCACAAATATATGTAACGCGAGAGAACATTCCATAACTTCCGGAAATCCAAAATCCCGTATTGGTTGGACGATTGAGAAGATTTGCAAAATGCCCTTGATTTCGGGCAACTAACGAAGTCCACTCCAGATGTCTGCTCATTTTTCTACAACAGCCGGTGCATTCCTGACCCTCCTGTTCCCGAGAAAAATTTTCTGCACAATTTTCCGAGATCATTAACATCAAATAAAAGCGAACCCCTTTGACTTCCCTTTTCTCCACCCTCAAATCACATCTTCCTGGCATGACCTTGATTATTAGGTCAGGGATCACCTTGTAACGTGTAAATTGATGTAACTACTCAGTTTTTTCACCGAATCTTGGAGATCCTAAGAACTAGCTTAACGGTACGAGCCCCAAATTCTTCTTCGTAAACTGAGATTTTTCACTCTTATTATGACTTTTTCGTTGTTTTTTTCACAAAGTTGCAATGCTTACGCATTATTGGCCATTTCGACGTCGCCGCAATGTTGGGTGAGCTCGACAGTGTACGAAAGTCCGGTTTGCCGAGAACCTTTTCAGCCAAAACTGCCTGGAGACTTAGGAGATCAGGATAGTAGATGGTAGGTGTCAGGTGGCCTAACACAACAAACTTCCACGTTTTAGCATTAGAAACAAACTTATTTACATCTGTGCAGTCACGCGGACTGCTAGGGTCACTCCGATGGGTGACTGATCGGTCAACAATGCTCGCAACAAGCCAAATCATAACGTTTGCAAACAGCAGTGAAGGGGACGAAATCGAAGTAGTTAAATTGGAAGCGACGATGAAGAATAAAAGCGGCCCAAGGATACAGCCTGACAGGATATCACTGTAGCTTTCTCAACATCCGGAAGTCACAATCTGCGCCCAATTCCAATTGCCGATCAGTTAGGTTCAGCCCCATCCATCGAACTAATAAGATACATTGAGTAGGAATGATTTCATACTTTCTCCAGTCTTGCTCTATTCCGGTTATCCAGCAGTCTGTCCGTACGCGCTGCTTCCTCAGAATTACCACCAAACAATTTTATAAAAGGGAAGCTTTTCATGTAAAACGAGATAATTCAAACAACCGAAGGTTTTCATATAATCCAGATATACAACATTTATGCCCATACCTTGGTTAACTGCATTTGCTGAATGGTCAAATTCTAACAGAACATTCGTTTGGCGTGATTTCATGCGACGGTCACTCCACGCTTTGCAGAGGAAGTTACAAGAGAAAATATTGCTGTGAAGTGAGTCGCACACAAGTACTTTTGGATCTTCATTGACACCTGAGAGCAGGGCTATCAGACGACAATCGCTTGAAGGGTTTTGTTTGCTTCGTTTCAAAACAGATGTGATGTTCGCCAGCTTCTAGCTACGGAGCGCTGCTTCCTTGTAAGTAGCTTGAGAATAAGTTGAACTAAGTGACCCGGTATTCTGTTCAGCCGCTTCACGATGGAGATTTTGAGGGAAGCCATCTGGATCAGGGGATCAGCCCTTTTGACGTCTGAGCTTACTCAAAACGGCGGGCTAAGAAGTGCCCACGATGTCTGCGCCTTTGAGTTGGGTGACGGAAGTAACTGGAAGACAAGACAGCGCGTACGAAACAGTACTGCTCTAACGTTTTGCAAGAGTGTCTGCGAAGCGAAGATCAACGTAACCATTTAATGGGCCGCTGATGATAGTGCAGGCGGCATTTCAGAATAAACGAGGTATATCTTTTGGGAATAAACGTATGCTGTTTTAAATCTACCTGTAGTCCAGACGATCAACGGATTGTCCGTGCGTGTTGTTTCTTTGGGATTAACTGCAAGGTACGACATGATGGCTCACTGGGTTTCAGCTCCACCAATGGGGTGCGTTATTTGACGACTGTAGAAGACGACAGTTGCCTTCGTGCACAGTTTGTAAGCAGAACAAAAGAAACTGCAGGCGTTCCACGTTCCGAGGGCCGAATAGAAACGCAGCAGATTAACTTTCACCATTGAACGTTTCTTCAGTCCTCGGCAATCACGCTGGTAAAATGAATGCCCACGACAACCAAACGAAAAGACCGCTCTATCGGCTAAACTTAGTAACGCAATTACTCCAAGATTTTCAACGGCTATCAATTACTGATAGTATAGTATAGTTCAAACGCAAATCTTTCGGCTGACCTGTGAACGCGCGAATTTCGATGCCTCAGCAGTAAAGAAGCACGAAGACATGAACTTGGCAGGCTCCACGTAAGAAAAGGTTGTAAAGTGTATTTTTGAAACATTGAGATCGATCATCAACAGAATGCAGTAAAAAGCACAGACAGGTCGAAATCGTCAGTTCACCCGTAAGTAATTCGTCTCCAGTATGATGTGAAGACGGCGGACTGTAAATAACTCCCACCAACTGACGATCTAAATTTGTTGGGCGGGATAAACATCAGAATACTTCAGAAATAGCGTCAAGTATTGGATTAGCGTGTGGAAATGCCAACAACATAGCATGAACTAGAATGACCTTTGCACAAACTCTAACATTGGCTCTTTCCGCGCAAAAAGCAACACGTCCTTAATGTCTAGCTTGGAACATGGTGAGAATAAGTTAACCAGGATCCAATGACCGATTTTTACAGAGCCTTGCATGAGAGGATGAGTCACGAAGTTCTACCAGCTCGTTGCGTAAGATGGTAGTGTTAACGGTTATTGTATGCTGTCAGAGGAACCAAAGTCTACTCCCACGAAACCATCTGCGACAGGTTATTCGAGGCAGCGAACCCTCTAAACGGCCAGGATGCATCAGACAATCCAACATCAGTTTCCACCGCTCTTCGCTAGACCGGTCAAAGTGAAACGCCATTCTGTCGGTAACTGGGCGGTGTTCATGGAGGAACCACCCCAAAAGTTAAAGTGCACTTACTTGTGAAGTGACGGAAAACCACGAAAGTTCCACAAAATTTCGTCAAGCACTTCATTGGGCACTGGATGAAGTGAACACGCCCAACTTAACATTTACTGAGATCAAGCGTGGAAGCAAGAGCTCCACTGATCCCATTCATGGTCATACGGGCTAGTCGGTGAGCCCGAGATATTTATGATGAAGATACTAGGGGCTCTATCAGCCATAAAGATATCCCCTCGAACTGGCTCGCGCACACAACGCCCACCCATGTCTGGATTTACTCGGGCACCAATTCAGCCAGGCAGCCTATGGAAAACTGAGGGTGTGTCCTCGCGGTCAGAAGTCCCATCAGTACTGTCCATACCAGTCGAGGTTTATCCGAGTATAGTGAACCTGGCTTTATAGCCGGTTGCATGAAAGAGGCTGGAGTGTAAGCAGTATACCGAGCGGTTGCTGAGTTTGTCGAAAAATTCCTTCTCCTATATTTCTAATTCCCAGACTTAGTATTTGATCCCTGTGTATATAAATTCCGCCCAATTGTGCGACTTGACCGGATCAACACACTGGCAATACTGTTTTATTAGTCTCGCAGTCCTTGTGTAATCCACATCCTCCTATTGGGAGGGTGTCACACGAGTTGAACTTTTGCTGTTTGCTTTGATTCATCACATGAACTCGTGAGGTGATTAAACAGTTATTTTGTTATATTCATTCAGCGTTAAGCGGTCGAGTTGCTCACCCACGGCACAACTTTACTGTTGACGCTGGCTAACCATTGAGGTTTGTTGACATTCAAGTTGTCCCTCTATTGCCCATTTAACGGAACATTTGATCCAGGCTTGTTTTTAACTTGGTGACAGTAACTTGTCTGCACGATGCTTGAAGACAGCTCAAACATAACAAGATCTAGTACCGTTAAAAAGGTGACTTCATAGTTCAAGTTTGAGCTCACCACTAAGTATCAAACAACTTCCAAGATGCAAATGAAGCATACTCATAAACGAGAACATAAGATAAAATTGCTATGGGTCAAAAGGATAATAGGAATTCAGAGAGAGAGAGAGAGTTGGTTAAAATCCATACAGACTGAATGGAAGTGGTGAGATATGGTTGGAAAATCTATACAGATCAAACAGAATTAAAAGGATGTACATTGATTTACACTGATTAAAAAGATAACGCAATATGGATTTAGGATGGATAGAGGTGGTCCAATAGTTGTTGGATTGTATGAAGAATACATGGGTCTAAAAAATTGGGTTTGGAAAAAATACGAAAGTAAAATGAATCAAACAGTATCAGTTGCATTTTTCCGAACATGGCGGAAGGCTAGTCACCAACTGTTCCTGGGCGCACAGGATAAGATTCAGACGGTGTCTTGAGATAGCTTCCACCGTTTTGAAAGCCTGCTATGGCTTGATTTCAAAGAACACTCGAAAGGCAGTTACTGGGTCCACTGAGTGCCCGGTCTGCAGGAAGTGTTTGTAATGGCCGTCAGCTCCGATACGAGGTGTTTCAGGTGTCCTCGTACAATTTCCATGTCCACAGGAGCATCAGAATTCGCCTTTTCAGTTACGATAGTGCACGCGTTTCCAGATTGTTCAGGTTCAGTCTCGAAGAATGTCACACAGGAAGAAGGCTTCTCACAAGCCCTCCTTGGTTCATCATGCGCTTTGACCACAAGAGACGTAAAAGACATGAGATGGATTTGGCACAAACAACAAAGCTCAGCTTTTTAAGCGTAGCGGTAGAGATGCCTCTGAGTTGCCGCGGTGAAGTTCTGGCAGGTTTAACTTAAACAAACATTTCTCCAGAAGTGTTTCTTAAGTTGGCAGGGGCGCTGCTTGCTGCACAGTTCCATGACTGTTCAACCGACATAGCTACAACTTCAGAGAAGATTGTGTTGCTCGCAGCATCCTTACTCTGACTTTCAGACCTGCCCCAAATGGAACGAATTGGAGGCAGCCTAATTCTAGTGGTATTAGCATCCCAGATCGTTTACCCCTCAATCCCATACACTAGATGAAGAGACGTGCGTCAAGAATGAGACCCCGTGCGATACGGTCTCTCGCACGGACAATTTCCGAATATGATCTACAGTCCAAACGCTTAACTGTTGCTGCCCGAAGCTTTAAAACGGTTTGCTGTGACTAGGAACGACAAAATAAATTGAAAATATTTGAAATTTTACCTTATACCTTCTGTAGGGAGGGCTGAATGCTAAATATAGCTGCGAAACCTAACATGAATTTGAACTTCTGTAACTAGTGACAGCACGGGAAAACGAGGTATGCGTTTCTTTGAATGACGGGGCCACGGCAAAACTCTGGAATAAAAGCGAAGTCGATGAGCACAAACTAGTGTCCGAGTAAGTCACTTGTACAACCTAACCAACCGAAAATCGGAATTACGTTCATCAAAATAGGTTGCTGCGTTACACTAAAAATACTCAGATTTCTAGTAACAGGTTAGAAAGAAGACAGAAAAGATGATCAAGTCAAGCATGGAGACTGAAAACGCAAACAAGAAGTAATCATTTCTGCAGAAGAGCCGTAAAGACAAACAGTAAAGTGCTCCATTGCAGCTCATTTGGGATACACCGGTCTCCAGACCGCGTAACCTAGCTGTGTTGATCACCAATTTGCGTGGATGTTGAGGAGGTTTTATGATCGGGCGAGTGAGGTTCAGGTTACCTCCAGCCTGACGAAAGTTTGGTGGGTAAGTGCTTCGTTTTACAGGATGTCTCATACGGACTAGTTTCTAACCCACGAACGACTTTAACGACAAGCCGTTGAATGCTCTTGCGTAGAAATTTGCTCTTCTGAAGGAAGGGAGCATAAGTCGTAGGTCCATCCATAAAGTGTGGTGGGATGGAGTCACTGTAAATTAGCTTCAAACGGGAGAGATGAAGCCTCACTAACCCCAGAGCATTGCTTCCCACAATTGCACTGATGTCGAGGAAATATGACGTATAATGCGAAATGAAAGCCCCCACGTCATTCTCCGAGAAAGTCGACCGAGGAGAAAGGTGATTCAGTTCGTAGGTAGTATTCGACAGGTGTATAATAAGCAGGATCTTACAACTCTGGGCGTTGCAGTCGAGCTTCTCCGTATCAGGCCAATTGAACAGGACATGCAGGTCATTCTGTTGAGTGTACTGAACATTAGGTATGTCCAACAACATTCAAGTGCTGGCCATATGTGAACGGTAGCCGCGAAGATGGAATAAACAAAGATCACAAATGGAGACAAAGCATAAAATTCTGCCAAGGATAGAACCCCGGAACACACCATTTGAGCTGTCTCGGCAACTTAAAAACAAACAGTTGGCGCGCGCACGATAATGTTCATTGACACTATACGACATTGTCCAGTTAACGATGTTACCTTGTGTCTAATGGTGGTGATGCCCGCCAACTAGTGTCTCGTGGTTTACCAAACCGAACGCTCTATCGATATCGTGGTAAAACCCGTGACGAAGAACTACGTTCGATAAGTACTGTCATAATGCAGTTTCAAAGTGGCAGAGTATGTCGAACAGTCGTCTGTGAATTTCGAGCCTCATCAGGTTGTCAGATACAGTATATGACCCACCATCCTGTGTTTAACCACAAGAAACCTGGTATACCTCGTGTGATATTTGAATGGGCTGCAAGACATGGCACCATATCTCTGAATGATCAACCATTAGAGGGATCGGACCTCACCCCTTCACTTTTAAATGTGTTGCTGAGGTCTAGAATTTATCCGGTTGTGGTTGCAGCAGATAAAGATATGTTTTGCGAGTGCGTGCGCCAGAAGCGGTCCGTGACACTGAGTTTAACTTGGTAGCCGCAGGGTGACCTTACAACTGGACCCACGAAGTATCCTATGGCTGTAAACCCATTCGGGGCTACTTCATTTCTTTGTTGTGCAAAGTTTGCGGTGAGGAATACTGCGGAGCAATTTAGATGTATGTATGACGAGGCGCATGCCAAACCTTTCACACGGAATTTTACGTTGACAACCGTATATCCTCTATGCCATGCGCATCCTTGGCAGTCAGCTTTGTCCACAGTTTACCGTTATTGCTGCTTAGGGGAGGATTTCACCTAACCAGACGAGTGCCCACTGGTTGCGAAGTCCTTGATAGTGTCGCTGGTTCTGGGCGCGCTGTGAGTGTTTCTCTCACACATAGACTGCTATCCGAACATAGGTTAGGTACCAAGTGGGACGCCGAAGCAGGCCGATTCATCGTAAATTTCGAACTGCCCGACAAGCTAGCCACGAGGAGGGTTATCCTATCCGCATTTCCAGCTCTCATGGCCCTTTGGATCCGTTGTCCAGTGTCTGTCACCGGAAAAGTTATTATTGCGAGAGGTTTGCGCAAAAAGTTGGGTTCGGACGACCCATTCAATACAAACAATAGCCCAGAGTGGCATGGCTGGTTTAAACAATTACGGGGATCTGGTGAAATGCGGATTTTCAGATGCGTAGAACACAATGAGTTTGTGAGGAGCGATTCCGAGTTGCTTGTGGTTTGTGACGCATTTGAAGTGGGACAGGGTGCAGTTTCTCATGTTTGCATCTGTGACGACAATGGGGAACCTTTTTATGCACTGCTGTTTTCGAAAGCTTTGGTGGCGCCTCTCAAATAAGCTGCCATCCCTCGACCGGAGCTGATCGCAGCCGCACTCACTGTCTGTATGTCCCAAACGACAAGATCGTGTCTGAGTGAAATTTTGGACAGATTTACTTATCGTGTTGCGTTATATCACAGATGCCGTTACGCGTTTCAGCACGTTCGTTGCAAATAAATTGTCGTGCACCCTTGATGTCTCCAACCCACGCGATTGGAGGCATATACGGACATGTAATAATCTTGCGAATAAAACAACACGTGGGATGCGAAACGTGCAGTATATGCAAGAGTGGTCGCGCGGTCCAAATTCCTCGTGCAGCAGCCGGATTTATGGACCAGCGTATTTAGACCCACCGAACCTGTAATAGGTGTTGAGTTAAAAAAGGCCGTATTACAAGCGAATGTTGTGAGTAAACCTAGTGGATTACTGCCAGTTTGGAGCAAGTCTTTTGAATGAAACAAACTGTCGAAGGCCATCACCGGGTTTAGTCGGTCTGAATCGTATTGGATTTTAATGAATACCCATTACCAGAAGGGCACAATGAAAATGAGCCGTTTAACATCTATTGAGCTACCACCAGCCGAAGTAGATGTTATGCAGCTAGTACAGCTAGGGGTCTTTCCTCGTGAAATGCGAATTCTATCTAATTTGTGTGTTCACTGGAAGAGGTAGACACTGAATGGAAACTGCCTTTACAAACTGTGTTCCGTTGTAACTGGCGGTCTCCTCCGAATAGATGTGCAATTGTATACGTCGACTCTGGAGTTCGGTTCAAAAGTTCCTGTCATACTGCCCAGAACATACCACATGACAAATATTATTATCCGTCACTTTCATTCGAAGGAATGGGATGCTGAGAAACCTTGTGTGCTCGAATCAACTCGTCAACGTTTTTAGATTCTACACGGTGCAACGGCTGTCAAGAGTGTCATGGGCCAGTGTGTCTTTTGTCAACGCCAGAATGTGGTTGCTAGCACGCCCCTGACAGCTTTGTTTCCGTCTATGAGAAAACAACCTAATTTGAATCCCTTCTTACGTGGTGACTTGGATTATTTTGGCCCAATCTGAGTGAAAAGACCGGACAGTTGGAAGGAGGTATGGGTGCGTAATTACTTGCTTCAATTCCAGAGTAATCCACCCACAGACTGCTCGGACTATTAGCTTCGACACTTCCCTTATGCTACTCATTCAGTTTTTCGGAAGAACAGGAGCACCAGCTTACATTTAGTTGGAAGATGGCTTGAACTTCGTGAGTGTTAAGAAAGAACTCAAAACTGGAGTGAGATGCTACAGCAGAATGACGTGCATGATATAATATCACGAAGAGGTATCAAGTGGCATTTTAATTCGAGACATGCTGCTCACAGAGGCGGGGGCTGGGAGCGGCTGATGAAGCCTGTTAAACGCGTTCTGAACGCAGTTTGTGAACGCTAGACTTCTGACAATGAGACTCGGTTGACGTTGTTGGTTGAGGTAAAACTAATCATTGCGGTTCGTCTATCGCTGCTGTGAGGTGGGGCATCGGACGCTGGTGTTCGTAGCGGCTGCTCGGCGTTTTGGCCGTGTCAGGGACGCGGGGTGGAAGTCGTAGAGAATAGCGCCCATCTGTGGGACCTCCGACGTCGGTGGACTCACAGATCAACGTCAGAAGCATGAAGAACGTCCTCCATTTTCGAGAGAGTACATGAGGGATGGCAGCTATCTGTATTGAATACGAGCCAAGAGCAATGTGTCGTGAGTACTTATTGGAAGCCGTGCGGTATTTGAGCTGAGCGCTGGCAGCGCCATCCACAGGGCGAGAAAATTCGGGAGAAATTCGGGCGGGAATTTATCGAACGGTCGTCGGATCTGTTGTGAAATTGTTTCCAGACGTTTCTGATGCCTACATTTTTAGGTTGGCCTGTTTACATATAACTCTTTCTCAGTTTTGAGACTCAACTTTACTTGCTCATCCGTACATATTGTTTTACTTTTCAGGAGGTTACTGCGTAACATACTTGCTTTTATTTAGCGTTCTTCACCAAGGGTAAATCCCTTCTGTTCCGTCAGCGTTATTAAAGGGGCTTGTGAGCAGTGGATTTGTGTTAAACGGCTCAGTTTTATTGTTGGTCCTGACCGTCGCATTCGATTAACGTGTGACCTTTAATCTAATCTTGTTATGAATTCGGTGGTAGTTGTTTTTCTACGCTTTGTTCGAAAACAGTTTGGCAGCAACAATTTCTTCCGCGCGACTCACGAGAGCAGGAAAGATAAGAGGCTATTTCTTCAGCTTATATTACTGGTCGTACTTCAGCTTAGTACTTCAGGCTTTGCTTAACAAATGGGACACAAGAATAAAAAATAAAGTCAACATCACTAGTGTTTCTCAATGTTCACGGTCAAACCAAAACTACTCGACCGGTTTCGTCCTTGTTTGGACTCATCAGTTAGAATCATTTTAACCGCAGAGGTTGCAAACTGTATAGGAACAACCTGCCAGAAGAGGTCGGTTCAGCTCTGACTCCTGACGCGTTCACAATGAAATTAAGCATGTATTCCATGAAGACCTCATATTTTTGGCACCCTACTCTACAAACCAACTTTTGTTAGTAATGAAAATCAGTGCAGGGAGAATTACGCAAGTCATTCTGGATGTCATGTCTGTTTATGTGTCCTGCCTGATGAGTGCCCGCCTGTCCGTTTGTCCCGCTGGTAAATGCCTGTGTTGGGATTGCTTGGGATTATCTGATGTGCACAAACGGACCCTTGCACTATGTCATTTTCTCTTTGCGTCTGTTCGTTTTTTGTCTCTTTGGTCATGCTTCTGTTCAACGCCTTCGAAACAGTTCTCTTCAACTGAAGGTTGTCGCTGGCCGAAGTCGTCGTTCCATACCAACCAGAAGCGGATCTTTAACACTTCGGATTCTTTTCTGGATCTACAAACAACCCGTAAAATCCGCGCACTATAGAGTTGAAGGGCAATTACGAAAAAATGATAGTTAAGTTAATTGAGTAACTAGTTGGTGCAGAAGATTAAGAATCGTATGGGCCAAAATACTTCGAGGGTTGTCCCAAGTTTGTCATGTGACCTCTGGCTTATTCTGGATGACCAGGTCTGTTTTCCGGGGAAACAAAGCAGTGTCAAAGTGGTAAATGAAACTCCTTGACAGCATTGTATCAATCAAAACAGAAGAGTAAATCAATTTTTAACTTTTCTCGGTCAACTGTACCCTTTGGTTTCTGCCATAGCAACTCACGGTAGGAATCTTTCCATCTGTTGTTCAATGTGTACTTCGAAGTGACAGGAACTTGGTAGTGGTGTCGCCTGCCGAAAGGCGCACTAGAACGACTGCGATAAATATTCACTGATGGACCCTGAGAGTAACCGGGTCACACTAAATCCGAGACTCTTATCAGCAGTGGTGAAACACCACAGATGAATGTACGTACTGGTGTGCATTTGCACGATAAGAATTCCACATCGTTCGAAGTTGTTACGCGTTAGCTTACTGACTAACATACAATGCCTGAAACCTCTACAATCAGCATTTTCGCACTAGAATTATCAAAATATTGGACGTCATCCTTCTCTTGGCACACTGCCATGCGCTGACCTAGGAGCTGCTCAAAGGGAGTACCACATGAAATAGTAACATACTTCAGCTATTGACATCTCACAAAGACAATCAGTACGTGCACAGAAGTTGTCCTGATCATTGCCTGAAGATTATAAGGGGTTGGACTCAGGGTCTACTCATGTTTCTGAGGGGGAAGTGTGCTGTGAGCCCCTCCTTCATATCGTCATGTGAACTTCTGCTTACCGCAACAAGGTCGAAGCGGAACTACCGATGCCCCTGTGGGAACATGTTCAAATAATCCGGCTGCGCCTTATGAGTGAAGCTCATCAACCTCACGACCACAAGCGTAGTTGCTCGCTGTACTTTCCAAAACTGAGATACCCCGTTTTGTGTGCGCCGGAGCACAGCCGCTTAATTGTGCACAAGTATCGGTGGATCATAAGACGACAAAAGTTAACAAAATGCCTGTCTTGGTAGCTTCCCAAAAGGTTGACAAACAATTCCAATTCTCCTACTGAATCTAACACAATTCTGTGTTGTGTAAACCAGCGTGTCGACAATGGAAAGCACGAAGATTCTGGGTCTCATTCGTTGGTATGCCGTGTCAACAGGTACCCACAGAGATGGTATTCGCGAGCACTTCTGACCTCACTCAGGTGCATACAGAAGTATTTTGTGGGTTTAAAGAAAGACCACTGAATTGTTCAGTTCGACGCCATGCCCACGTCCTCCTTCCTGTTCTGGAACAAGAGTTCTCCAGACCTTTGTTTTCCCGGCGTATGCGAGAGCAGATGGCCGTAGTTTGTCAAGTGGACCGTTGATGAAGAATGGAAACAACACAGCCTCGAGCGCCGAACCTTGTGGAACACCCATTGTAGCAGGCGGCTAACCCCTCACAATCTTCGAATGATAGTGACAACGAATGACCTGTCACGCAGGATGCCTGCTAACCAGTCCATTATAGGCGAGTTGACAACACGCTGTATTTTCCTGATTAGGAAATGGTGATGTGAAACAGTGTCAAACGCTTTGCTGAAACTGAGAACCGGCACGTTCATATTCTTGTTTTTAGATATTGCTTCCATTCATCACTCACCAGTAAGCAGGAGGTTTTTCAAACAGGACCTTCCTCTCCAAAATTTTTGTCATCTTTCGAGGAGCTTGTGCCCGTCAGTGCGCCCTGAAGATGAAGAGCCTCCACCCTCTCCAACAACTTTCTCAGTACGCGGTTGAGCTTATCGATCGGCGGTTGACAGCCTCCGAAATTTCGTTCGCCCTAAACTCGAGCGCAATCGTCGTTTATTTTTACTCCTGTGGCAGTGTGCCCTTCTACGGAGGCTGCTGGAGCAAATGTGTCCGGGGTATGTTTGACTTAACTGCCACTGCACACAGCAACAAATTTTGGATGTTGTCCGGCCCCCGAGATTAAGGAACAACGGTCAGTTATAACTGGTGTTACGCCCCTGCAACAGTGAAGTATTTTTGGCCGGGCATGGTCATGTACTGCGAAGCAGCGCGGATTGATTAATGTTTGCACAACAGATGGGAGTACATTGCATATACCTCAGCTGCACTCTTTTGCAGCCCTCACAATCTTTATTTTCCTGTCGATCTGTCCACACCGGGGCTTCTGCCTAATCTTTGGTGCAATGTCAAATATATGTTTGGAAATTTTCGTTGACGCCGCCGCCTATTCTACAACCAGCCTTTCTTCATACTAATAAAGTTTTCTTAGCTCCATCTTACTTCTTTTGTTTCCGTTTCCCGGATGCGCTACGCAGGAACCGTGATCCGTCCATTAATTCGTTTACTGCCGGTATCGCGCCCGTGGATAGCATGCAGTTCAGCATCAAACCTCGGAGATCGAAGAAGGATATATTCGATACAGGGATGCAGGCCATTCTTTTCCACATAAACGGTGATCGTGCTACTGTCCTGCTGCAATGTGTACACCATATCCCCAATTTTTTCAAAAGAGTTTCCCAGATATTTCGTTGAAGATGATAAGGCGTTGCTTGAACTTCATCTCCTGCCGACCACGCGCATGGTCACGACACTCTTTTGTGAGCAGCCGCCGCACGTTCGCATAAGCAAAGCTTGCCAGCGACCAGTCAGAACAATAACTCAGAAAAGCGACCTCATACACAGTGAAACTTGGGTTTTCTAACTGTAACTAAGTGCACTGGCGTCTCGTGTGTTTAGATTATGGCTGTAAGCCATAACAACCCTTAGACTACGGTGCAGTTGTTTAGCAAATGCCCACGGGTAAGGTTGTTGATAGAGTTGCCAGTTGTAATATCTAGTTCGCACTGTAATCTCCTGAAGGTTGTATCAGAGTCAGCTCCATCGGACACTATAATAGGCAGATATTCCCGTAACTGAGAATCCTTACCCTTCTGCCTACCGTCTGCTGATATTAAAGCGGTGCAAGAGGAAATGGATGAATCCCGAGGTGGTGCCGTATTTATATCATCCGCTTTTCGACCAAGACGAAACTTTGTTCAAACACTAATTGTTGGTAAATGGACGACATTATCACAGGATTGTCAAGTTGTTTCCAAGAACATAACATCAGTGGAGTCACCACTGCCTAGTAAGTAGCAAAAGCCATTCTTCTAAACACATAGGAATCCGCTGTTAAAGTAAACAGAACCGAGATGAGTTCATTCAGCTGCGGTATGCTGTCTCGTTTGAGTTCCAGTTCAAGAGGAAAATTCTTTCTGGAAAAAGTTGATCTTAAGAAAGCGCTTGAAACAGAATACATCACAGGTATTACGATGTCTCGAGGACTTACATGAGAAAGTGGACTAGCAAGATGCGATCTGAGAAGCTCCACAGACCGACAAAGCCGTCACAAAAGTAACCTCGCTGCTTGAAAAGACCAGTGACACAACCTGCAAGTGAAATCGCAGTGTAATGGTTAGAGGCCTGCTAGAACCGCTTTGTAGAGAAGGTCGAAAGAAGGGCCGTGCAGTGGAAGTTAACCCAGTCAGCGTGTTGAGGTCAATTAATATTCATGAGCATGTGGCCATCAGAAGGATTCTGAGGCGAATAAGGTGGCGAAAGCAGTTTGTGAATCCAAGACCATTAGTGATGGAGTTAGCAAACTCACGTCACAGGGACAAGCTTTCCGGTTCACTTGAAAAATTACGCATTGTCGCAAGGAGATAAGCTGTAGCAACGAAACGTGAAACTGTCGAACGAAAGGAAGCACAACGCAGGGCCTTCGGTTTAGCGATGTTGGAACATCCGAACATCCCGGGTTCGCCAAGTTTGTGCATTATTAAGCCGCTATTGAGCCAGTTCGAAGTGCTTGAAGTGTCGGACCAAAACAGCACACTCATCAATTTGGTAGCGTTACCTTTCTATAGTACCATGAAGGAACCGTCACATTGCAGAGAACAAGACCAGAACTCCCCGGCGCACAACACCATAGAGATTTTTGCGAACTTGAAATAAGCCCAAATAGAGGGAAGTCGGCGTTCCAAAAGGCGGAGGGGGCACTCGGACACATAATTCGAGTGCGAACCCTCTCCAGTTGCAAACAATACGGTAGTGCCTATCATGGAGGAGAAAGCGGAATGCGGGCAGCCCATCCCAGCGCGTGCGGAATTAAGAATGAATGGGGCCAGTTTTGAGTCGAACCTGAAGGTTACGACTTTGTAACATTAACTGGGACTTGTTTGGGTCCGAAATTGGTTGCATCGAGCTCCCATGCTCGCAGTTACTTTGTTCAGCTCGCCGACCAGTGAGATAGAAGACCTGGCGGTGGTGGGTTATTGTTAGTGGTGGATCATTTCGGGCGGAGGTTGAATGGAGAGCCAGTTACACCCAACCTTCAGGTGCACTATTCTCTAGGGACACCACGGATGACTACGTTAACAGCATTGTGTTCCGCAGCTCACTGATGACAGCGGACGACGACGTAAAGTCCGTACAATTCCTCACCGAACTCACAACCCAGACCACGGAAATCATATTTCTCGGTAGTCTGAACGCCTCCGAAATCGACTGGGCAGGTAGACTTATCCCAGTAAGCTTAAGGGTATATTACTGACGTTTTTTCAAACGACTGCTGCAATTCGACATATAAACCAGTATACCAGGTGAAAGAATTGGACACACCCAGGATGTACTGGATCCATCCCCCCCCGATATCTCAGCGATGCAAATAATATAGAAGTGCATGCCCCTCTGGTTGAAAATGAACACGTGATTTTGCGATTGATATTCGTGGATGATGTTCTCACGCCCCTGATGATTAACGTGGATTGTACCGCACGGTGAGGCTGTGGTTCACAAAATGAGGTGTACCTCATGCATTGGGGGCAGAGGTGGCTGACAAAGTCCTGGAATTTGGTTAGTCCTGGAACAGTCCTTAAGTGTGATCAAAAGCAGCCTCTTGAAGCTGACTGACGCATGTTTACCGATGTGTTTGTTGAAAAGACGAGAGAAACTTTCATGGTGTAGAAGGCAGTCGAACAAGAAGCACACTAAAAAGGGAGCCGCCTGGGAAAAGTTCCAGTGTGTTGGTAGGCACCAACGTTGCCAAAAATACAGGAGAGCCAAGAGACCGGCCACTTGCCCTCAAGAGGAGTGTCCACTGAATTGTGAAAAAAGTTAACGAGGTGGGTAGGGGTAAACCATGGTGCACGCTAGAACTATGTTCAACTCGAGGCGTCCATACGCCATTCGGTTAGCTGCACCAAAAGTTGAAGAGGTGTGGACTCTACTAAGAAAAAAAGAGAAAGCTAAGACCTTTTTCTGTTGCTCTGAGGAAACGCACACCAATGGCAGTGGGACGTCCTCGCAACCACCTCCTATTTCAGAGCCGCCTGTGGTATCAGATGTGCTTGTTATTACGAGTTAGAGAAGAAGGGAAATAACCAAGTTAGACATCCACAAGGCGCCGGGGCGAAATAATATACAGCCTGTGCAGTTGAAATCATTTACTGATGGTTTAACGGGTGTTCCCGGTAGCCTGCTGTGCGCATCCTTGAAAGGGGTTAAATTACCGCAGGAATGAAGCTGAGGTTACTCTTGTCTATATGACAGGCGACAGGTAGGATCGCACGAATCACCGACCTGTTAATCTCACATCTGTCTTACTTAAAGGACACTCAAAGACAAGATTGTCGAACATGGGCTCTAGGCAGCTTGGTACAACAAGTTTGTGAAAAAACGATCTTGTCCAATAGATTCATCATTTTTCAACTCAAAACATTTGGATTGATTCCAGAGATTTTGGACTAGGTAGTCTCATGACCCCAGGATAGAAGGTTCTACGTCCAAGTAGAAAGTGACCAATCAAGTTTAGTAGTTGATAGTTCTAGAACCCTTGATATTCCCGAGTTGTATAAACGACTCAGCGCTTTTTCTATCTTGCGAGTGGTACATACCTTTAGGTGAAGTAAAGCTAGTTAACTGTCCAAGCAAGGCGGTCATGCAGGATATAAATGGAATCCACCGGTGGACGGTAACGCTTGGAATAACATTAAAAGTGAGTAAATATAATCAACCGTTAATGGCGGAATTAGAGGCTCCCACGAACGCACAAGAAAGCTTGGAATTTCCTTGGTGGTCCAGCGAACATCGGAGATGTGATCTGGAGATTCCGATGGGAATGAACTTCAAACCTTTCGCCCACACCACAACTATTGTTCGAAAAGTGAACAGAGCACTGTTTCTACCCAAGAATTTTACGGCTTTTAGGGACCTACAGGTCCCAGTACATTTGCTTGAGACGAATGTGCTAGGGTTTCAAAGGTGCTCGAATGAGTGCAACGCAGATTTATAAGGTTGTCTATGAAACATGAGGGTGGGGACTATCAAAGCAGACTTGGATATTGAAACCTATTCTGCCCAGAAAGAAGATGCAGACGTGGGGACCTAATTGAAGCTTTCAAATTGCTAAATGGGTTAATTGATACTGGTGGGGAGCGGTTCACCCTCATTAACAACAGAGCACTTCGGTAGCCTAATTGGAAACTTTCAGAACCAAGTTGCAACATAAGCATTCCGACCCACTTTTTTTCTCATAGATTCATGAATAAGTTGTTGGAGGAAGTGGTATTAGCTACATTTACAAACGGGTTTTATGAACGATAGGTCATGGGTATTCCTTAAGCTGGTTCAAAAAACTGGGAAATAATTTCTGTTTCGATCTACCTCTCCAATTTTTTGTTTCTGTCCCTTCCATTTTCCTTTCTTCATTTTTCTTCTTCATGTACTAGGTTATCACAGTTTTTCAAATATTTCTTCCCTCCTTACCCATGGGCCCCACAAGTGACCGAACAATCAGCCTGGCAGAGCAAGGTAGTACCAGTGGTAGTGACCTTGCATCAGTGTTCACCACAGTGAAGGTTTAAAACCAGGAGGATGAGGGATAGGTGAAAAATCTCAACCCCAGAAGCCACCTGACAGGAACAGTTTACATCCGCTGGTATTGAAGGAGCTTGTGGATGTATTCCCAATTCCATTGGCTCGAATGCTCAACTTGTCTTGGCGACAAAGTCTAATGCCAACGGATTGAAAGGGGACACTTCTCGGTCCATTTACAGGGTTGGCAGCCGTCAATCGATCGGTGAGCTTTGCCTCTGTTGTTTGGAAGACCATGGGGCGTTTGGTGGACGAGTCCCATTAAGTGTCTACAGACAATGGAGTTGCTACATTGCTTCGTTGAGGCCGCTCCTGTGTGATCAAACCACTGCTAACAAGAAAGCACTGGGCCGAGGCTATGGCCTATGGTATATCAACGTCGTCTTAGTGGACCTTAGCAGGCCCTCCGGCAATGTTCCACATGAAAGGCTCTTAAGCAATGTCCAGAATTTTGGCGTCATCGGTTCTGCCTTAAAGTGGATACAGGACTTCATCCGCACTCGCAGTTACTCGGTTAAGGTGGTTGGGGCCCATTCCTTCTGGCGAAAGCTGTGCAACGAGTCTCCTCGGGGTTCACAGCATGGCCCATCGTGTCATACCGTCTTCATCAATGATCTCCAAAAATCATTAACTCACCGTGTTCAACGTCGCAAATGACCTCATAGTATGAGGCGTCTTAATGTCAGCAAGAGATTAGAATTTTGTGCAGACCGATCGTGACCGCACAATGCAGTGGGCCTTCAAATAAGCTTTGTCAATGAACTCACCAAACTGCGCGTACATGCATATTGGGAGGATAAACGAAGCCAATGTCTACCACTTGGGTGGACGATTTTCGAGTCGAGCTGAGAGTGAACACGACCTGACGTTTGCCGTCTAAGCTTCACTCAAGACGCAGGACAACATTGACAGGGCATGCCCGACAGCGCATGTTGTACCAGGGGCAGGAAAAGTCCTTCCACAGTCTTGCGTCCAGAAGTTCAGCGACACTGCTCATCATTGCTCACTCCCGGAATATGGAAAAGTGGTGGCTCATCTCTGCAGTAAAAGGAAGATGCAACGACTGAAAAGGGTTCATAGGGCAACCTGGAGGAGTGTGGTTGAAATGACTAAGGAGAGCTGTGATGACAGAACAGATCCCAACAATATACTCCCCCATCTTTACAGTCGTGCGTGGGGATATATGCCATGTGTATACAAAATATTGAGAAGGGAGCTGCGGGCGGATTACACCCTAGGGGATGACGAAAAGAGGCATGGACACCGGTTGACTCCGAAGAAGTAAACCAAACGGAAGAAGCATGCGGTCTACTGTATATCTGGGATTAGATACACACTTGGAGAATATGTGGAGGCAGGACTGATAGTATTTTGATGCCCTATGCGGTTCTGATGTGACGGGGCCTATAGGAAAACGTATGCTGACTGCCTTCAAGAAATAACTACTGAATACTGAATGCCAATCTGATGTGCCAAACCAGTCAGCGATTGACCCTACCGAAGTCATATTGCCTTTTAGGATGCCATCTTCATGAAACTAAAGGAAGCTTTCTCTTCTCCGCTAGTCGCAATGCGGTGGGATGCGTGGAGCTCACAATTTCAGTAAACTGGACAAATCCTGAATACTTATGCAAATCCCGCGATCTAACCTGAATTGACCCGAATAATTTTGTGTAGTTCATAATTCAAGTGTTCGCTACTTAAATAGACTGATAATTTCGAAACAATCCAAGAAGTAGTTTGAGTTGTGCCGTTGTTGAACACAGTCTTATAATGAGCTAATAACAAAATCTCCGATATAACCTGACGGTTTGATTTCTCCATATTCTCGGTCGCCATTTTGTTATTTTAGTAAGTGGACCGTTCACTACCGTATGGTCAATTATTCCTTCAGCATTCGGGTGCTTTTGAAGTTTTCCCGATACTGTGTAGTTGTTCTAAGACGTTATTTAATGGGTTGACATCGGTGCCCTTCAAGAAGACCTTCTGGCTTCCCCGAAGGTCATTTTGGGAAGGTCGCCGCGGTGCCTTCGTTCTACTGGATTTATGTCTCCCAGTCTGTCGTTAATCCTCATTTGTAGATTATAAACAGACTGTTGTCTCTTGATAATAACCTTACTCCATGGTATTTGTACTTCCATTGGCAGTTAATGACGACAAAAGCTCACATAGCTTCTCAACCGGATGCTGCAGTACTTGGTGACGGATTGAAATGCGCAACTGCAGATAATTCTGTATTAGAAGTGTGTGCGGATCCTGGTACCTCTTCAGTTAATTCTGAAAACGAGTCGGGACATGCAACACATGTTACCATCCAGTTGCCTGATGGAATGCAAGGGTCAACCCTCAGCCAGCAGAAGTTACAAGATTTGATATTACAGCTCTCACAGACGGGCCAGATACAATTACGAGAAGATAGCAAAATTGTGATTGATGTAAGTTTTGGCGTTTTTCAGTGTGCCCGGAGATTTTCACTTCCCGTCGATTATACCGAGGCGGTCCATCGTTTCTTTCGTTATCTCTATAGCATCCTTAGGCTTTCCACATCGTGATTTACTTCTTAGTCAGTTCCTATTAGTCTGTTTTTGATCGTTTGCACCCGTTCAGTTCGATTTCTGACGGCGGTTGACTTGCGTTATTACGGTTGTGTGCATCGCCCTTAGTACTGTCCGCCTGTTTTCCTGAACGTATGCTTACATCACACGACCCATAATAGGGTTCATTGAGCATTCAGTAAGTTTACCCTGGGTGATTGTGTATTGCTTGGGGTGGCTAAAAATTACTTCATACTTTGCCATTTTTATGGCGCCACCAGACGTCCGAAAATAAAGATATGTAAGCACGCGTATTGAAAAAAGCAGTCCTCGGTTTCAAAAAAGCGAGTAATCACTGAGCTGAACCATAACGGAATGTATGAGTTAAACGACATAAGTGACTTGCTAGACTTACGGTCGGTTCGTGCCCATGTATATTCCTTAGATATAGGTGACCTCACGCAACCTGTGTATTTTGCTGCACCCACATATTACGATCATGTAACTATAACCGACAGCCTGTTCATGGCACTAAATCTCCCTCTGTTTATCCAGTCCATATATGTAGCCGACTTTCGATTGTTCACTAGTTCTTGAAGCATTACCGATGATTTGGGTCAGTGTGCTATCATTCTGGTATGAAACGGGGATATTAACGATTTGGAAAGATATCGGTGTACAAAAGCGCCCCGTGCAAGCATGCTACGAACGTTCGCCGTGTCAAACCCTTGAGAGTTCAAACGTGGCTTGACATCTTGCCTGTTTTCTGCTGATTACGTGATGTCAGCCATCTGAATATCTTGCGACTCATATGCTCTCTTGCAAATTTCGTGAGCGTGGTTTTATTCACGGTACTAATTTACAGGTTTGTGGGGAAGCAGACAACTTACATGTCAACAATCCCTCTGGAGTGCAGTATATTTCTTAGTTGTCTTCAGGCTTCGTATTTTACGTGGTAAGTTGTCCATGCGACAGCCAATAAGTTGACACTTGAAGGTGCTGCTAAAATCTTCATTGCGCTCAGGTTTGCACAGTCATAATGGCACAGACTTCTAGTCACGTTTGTGGTTTCGAACGCCAATTTTTCCAACTGATTCTGTTCCGAGCAACTTTCTACTGTGCAATCCACGCGTGACCTGTCATGCCACATCACAGCAAACTTTCGCTATGTAAAAGTAGCGGATAAATTCTTATTGATAGCCCTGGTTGATAAAACACAGGCACCATCAGATGCTGTTTTTTTAACTGGATTGGCTAAAGTTACGAATACGTTTAACACAGCGGCTGAGGTCGATGCCACAAGTATATTAGAAAGTGGTCGTGGGATGTAAGAAAGGCGAAAAAATAGCAAGAAAAAGCGATTAGTATGTGAATACAGGTGTTTATTTGGGATGCTTACTTACTGACAGCATGTGCACGATTGTGTACTATTCTCCGCCATCTCCAGGAGCGTTGTTACCGAGGGTTCTTGTCCTTTAGATATGGCCAGTAAACTGAGAACAGCATACTGAGGCAAGCTTTGACGTCAAAGCCTTCATGCCTCGAACTCGGGTCGCTAGACCGGTTTCCAGCCAAACCCAACGTACATGTACTCAGTATGATCTGACCACCGATAAGTTGACATGTAAAACTTGCAAGCCAAAGGCTTAACCTTCAGTGAACGCTCGAAGTAGCTGAATGGTGTCGTCGCTAGTTACCAGTCTCAAGGTTATAACTTCATTTCACCGGTATTTCGACTGCTGCTGATTAAGTTTGAATATTGTGACGTGTGACCTAGTATGCTATTTTGCATAAAAAGCTCTGTAGACTAAAGGCTTAGAACCTGAATAGGCTTAACTTTTAGTAAATGTGGGAAGTGGTGCATACTTGATTGGCGACCCTTAACATCGATCTTATTGCAGTTGAGTCTTCGCATACGTTTCCTGGTATCCCGAGAATTAACATTGTTTTCATTTCTGTTCTCATTTACGGTATTTATATTCGCTTTGGACACTAGTTAGATGGTGTCACCCACTTTGTCGGTTGTTTGTGTTATAATACGAGCAAAACCCATGAATACATAGTTTTTCGGTTGAACAGAGTTCTTGTCTTCTGGACGCTTTGCAAACTAAGGCCGTGCGGTTGTGGTGGAAATGTCTCCTAGGTCTTATTCATGGTGGTTTAGAAAAGCCAATGCATTGTTTTGGGAAGGTAATGTGATAAATTGGAATTTGTAGTCGATCTCATGAGTCAAAGATTGATATGTTGCCTTGAATCTCGTGGTCAGCCTCCGTGAAGGGATATTCTTTTGAAGTACGTGGACAGTTTTATCCAGTGTACGCCTCAAATTTCCATTTGTTACTAAAATGATTAACGAGATTCCGCTTTCGTTTCAAATGTTTTTGCAAAATACATTGCATGTATTATCTATCCGATACATGTGAAACTGGTGGGTTGGCTTATCAGGTTTTACACCCCAAGGCTGTTGCTGTCATACTATATGCTAGGCTACATGTGAGTTAGATACCTCAGGGCCCTTCTAATCTTACCGTATACAGTCAAGATAATTGGGGCAGAACTTCGCAGCCATGTTGTAAACAATTGACGTGTTTCCCACTGAAGTTTATTGTTTGAGTAAACACTACATTTAAGGTGAACCAGACGTTCGCTGCCAGGCGACACATTAGACCATACGTGAACACGTTGCCGGACCACCCTTTGATTTTATACAACTGTTGGTGGCTTCCACACGTGTTCGTTGGGAGACCACCAGTCTTACAAGTTCTACTGGAATTTGTTCACCCGAAATCTATTAAAGTCAAAAGGTTGTCTTGGCCAACTCATAATGATCGTGTAATAAGTATCAATCAAATGCCTTCATGAACGGGACTAAAGATACACTGAAGGTAGTTAATTCAGGGGAAATGTCCACGGTCACGTATTGCTAGAAACATGACAAATTGACGCGTCAAGTATGTTCAATTTAACAAGGAAACTTCAGTCACATTGGAAGAGGAACCAAATTTTACGTCAATGAAAATGACTCCCGCCGGGATTAGGGTTGACACACTGTGGTAAATGCATTCCACTTCTCGTGAACTCAGTCGATTAAACCCGGGTCTCATTCAAGGATACATATGCGGCAAATGTCTCCTTACAATTTCATTGGCTATTCATACAACGTCACTCCTTGTTAGGCTTTCTTCATCTTCCTCGACTTCTTGAACAGCTTGCTTCCAGCCAACTGCCTCCGGTTGTAGTCAGATCAACCAGTAATACGAGGTCACCCCTCTGTGGGTTGGGCCTCATCGCTTGCTAACGCTGGATCGTATGCAGTGTTACAAGTGGAACCCCGTTCTCTTTTTCTCCAGGGTACATCTGTTTAATAATTGGCCTGTCGCCAGTATTCGGTTGAAACGACTTCCACTCATGGTGTCCAAAACTACAGCAGGTTTATTGCTTTTAACCAAGAGTAATTTGCTTCAGATAACAGTGATCGTCATTCTTATTCTTCTGGTTAATTAATGGTTTATCGTTAGGAGTTCTGACAGCTTCTTAACGACTTTCACCTGAGACTACCTGTTTCTGTGGCGCGACACCTCTCTCAACTTGATAGTACTTTTCCGTGCACTCCCTTTGATGGACTGAGGATTCAGTTACAACTATGAGTAAAAAGAGCCTCAGTAGTTTTATCCTTATTCCAGGCTTGGAGTAGCTCTTTAGTACCCTTTTCCGACCTTTTGAACGTCGTGCCATTGCTGTACATCCTTTGCGTTCAGCTTATCCTGGCTGCAAACCGGTTGAAGACATACAAAAATAAATCGGTCTGGCGACTTTGTTACTTTGATGTAGATTATCCTAATACAAGGGCAGGAAAAATTAGTCATCGTTTCTTTGTTGCGCGTCCTCAGACCAGCGTGGTCGGCACCGTTTGCTGTAAAATAATCCGTATTCGCCTCTTATATCCACAGCCGGTGAAGCCACGGTTTACTGATATGGTGGCGCACGTCGTCTACGGCGTTCGTAGCTATTCTTTAGGACACTATGGTCGTGTTTGCAGACAATCCAAAACGTCTGACGCAGGCGATGGAGGACGTGATTTATGCTTAAATGGCTGTTTTTTGTCATGGGGATATTTGGTGATCAAAGTGGACGCGAAACTGTTTTGCTGATGATATCAAGATATCCTCATGCGGCAAGATGGCATTCTGTAATCTCCCACCGACTCGAAGTAGGCCGCGCAACATAAATGAGTTCAGCTCCCATAGGTGACTGGGGATACTGGGCAAGTTCTTTTTATGTTTGCTGTGTATGATGAGTTTTTGAATGTTGAAGCTCCCCTTACACATAATGTACTCTTCAGAAAACGACTTTTGTTGTACCAGCCAGACGGCTTCATTTCGGGATACCCTGAAGTTCGTTCATGGTGAAACGACTTATCTATGAATATTATTTGTAGCTTAGAAGTATTGTTGATATCTCGGAAGCCATGCGAGGGTGCCCTGCGCCTTGGTCCACGAATGCCCTCCTTCCATTTAAGAAATGAAAACATTCGCTTCGAGAGGATAGTTATCGACCGTGATTCAGCCGTCAGTTCCACCGCTTTCACAACATTGGGCCAGTTGGTTTTATCTTCACAGAGGAATGTGGGACCGTTCAATCATTTCATGATTTTCTGGTAGTCATCTGCAGACAATTGCGACGTTGAATTGCGCACTGTACCGATGTAACGCCACTGTTTTAGATGGAATGAGATGAGTAGTCCCCAATCCGCTTACAAAAATCGCTTGGAATCTTTTGATTTTGTGAATGCTGTTGGTCGTGACAATAAGCTCGGTCCAAAGTGTGTTGGGTGAAGTCGGTATTTTTCCATTTGGATTGCACTTGGCTCGGACTACCGTGGCCAGCTCTAATCGTGGTACGTTGGTCATTCAGAAGGAAGGAACACGAGTTTTGATCATGACAGCGTAACATCATCATCATCATCATCATCATC
>LOND01001028.1:82266-106166 GCA_014220965.1 Paragonimus kellicotti
AAACGAGCCATTGACAGCAACGTACTACGTATCTGAGAGTGTTTTCGGCCAACTGTGAATTCATCCCTGCCATTACTGTGGTAAGCGAAGCATTCTCAGCCTTACTCCACGGATCGATCTTTATTGTCCTAACGGACAATCACGTCTTCGCCAGTTTGCAATTGCAGCCCATAGCATTTGTTGCACCAAATAGGGTACATTGTGGTATACGCTTCACTGATACGATGCACATGTTGTGGATGATACATTCATAACTCCGATTGCTGACTCTAAAGTCGGATTTTTCCTCAATTTGCTGTGATGAACTGTTGTGTTACTCTGATGATCAGCGTACTTGATGACGACCAGCCGTTGCGAATGTCACTAGAAATAATGCGATCTCGTAGTCCACGTTTTCAGTATTGATCATTTTATCATCTGACGGAACTAGCACCCTGAGACTGTGGAACTTTTGAAGATTTCTTCAGAATCATCGCTTGTGAACTGATTTAATAGAGTTAAAAATATGGAACACTCTCGGCCTATGCCACTCGAAGTGGGGATAACGTTAGGACTAGCTGCTCACAGATGCTTTCTATCATCTGTTCGTGCGTATCAATATTTTAACAAATGCACACAATTCAGAAACACTGTTTCACGAGGGAAGTAGCTCCAAAGAACATAACGGGAGGCCGAACCAAAGTTTTACAGGACGGTTTGTTAGGTACTAGGATGCGTCCGCCACAAGGTCACGGTTTGATCGATGAACGTACAGCGTAGTCCGCCACCTGTTTTTTCCGTTTCAAACCTAGTTCATTTTGGCTTGAGAAGTGACCACATCTTGACACTTGGATGTCTACTCAACGATATAATCCGTCGTAGTACATTACAGTTTGTTGTCACATGCACAGTCTCGGTCTTAGCTTTTGGCTTAGATTTTTGTTCAAGCTCTAGCTTAGGAAGTTTCATATCTCATAGACTTTTGTCATTTGTTCAAGACAGCTTAGCGATGGGATTCAGTTCGTGACTATCTTTTATGACCCTGCCTAGATTTATACATTTTTGCAGCGTTCATTCCACGTACACTCTGTCAAGTTGTCTGGCATCAAGCGTCGTTTAGTGTATAAACCCTTTAGGCGCGTCTCCCAAAACCAACTTCTCTCTTCTGTGTGGCGTGTGTAAACATCCTTGTACAATGTATTACGTTTTGCTGCATAAATCGGTTTTGTGCAACTATTATGATGGCGAAGATCGTAATTATAAGCACGTGACCCCCTCTTTTAGTCAATATCATTTCTTATAGCAGTTTCAACCAAATCTCTTTCTGGCCTACGCTTGTAATGTGATAACGTTATACTTCTGCATTTCTCTCCTGAAAATGCTCTTTATGCATTGATTACTTGGATGCTCCTTTAATTGCAATCCAGAACTCTCCCAGAAGTGATCGATGAGTTGGTGAAACATCAAAATCAGCCAGATGTGCTTTTCTTTCCAACATTGCTAGTTCCGTTGTTTCTTATGTACCGTTCTTATACGACTTTACTGGCGGTCTTACAATTAATTCCCTATTGTGTTTGTGTACACAAAGGCACGTTGAGCTGGACCACCAATGTATGGCTTATGGGCACAATCACCAGTTCTCTTCCTTTTTGCTTACTAACAGTTGGCTAGCTCTCCTTCTTTCATTACCTTGTTTTTTTTCCAAGGTTACTTGGGCAGCTTTTTACCCCATCTCAACGCAGCCAAATTCCCGTTCACCCTCGAATTTATTCCCCGTCTATCGCTTCTTTGTTTTTTTGTCTATTTTTAAACTGGGCTTTGGTTGCTTTCTTCCAACAGTTGAAATTCACTGGGAAATCCGATGATCCGTCTGCAGTTTCTAAGGCTGAACAAAAGATTACCACTGCTGATGCCTCAGCATCTCGAGCGCTAGCCGCCGCTGCTTCGACAGACGCTGTTGCAGCTCCTCAGTCCCAGAATCTGGCTGCTCACATGAAAGCTGAGCCAGTGAGTGCTTCTCACGAGTTTCGCGTTTGTCATTTGTCATCTTTGCTCGTAATTTTATATATGTATATAAGTGCATGTGTTAATTCAGAGATAGATTAAGAATTTCTTTTAGTTAACCACAGTTCACTGTCAATCTGGAGATTTCACTGACATTACGGTCTTCTACTAAAACTTTCTGTTTACTATTTTTCTCAGGTTGCTGCTACACCCGTCGTGGCTCGACATCAGCTGCAACAACAACCCACATATATTCTGTTACCAGCGGGACAGATATCGGGCACTTCTGAGGGACAGTTGTACGCAGGATCCAATCACATTCGCACTGTGTCGACTGGTATGTTTCGATCATGGAGGTATATTTAGTTTTTCTTACCTTTGATGCAACATAGCCTAATGTAACGAGGTTTATTGATTGTACGGAAACCTGTTATCATCTTCGAGAGTTTTCATTTCTTATCATTGCTTACCAGTCCGAACTAATCTGTAGTTTGTTCAGTAGAACTCAAGTCGACTAAATGATCGCTGAACTTGTTAGTCTGTGATTGCTCGCGGTAACCTCTACCAACTTTCCTTGCCCATTACTTACTATGTGAACAGGTTGGTAGTACTCATTTTTGTTCCGACCGGGGTTGAACTTCTGCGGTCAACGCATTGACCAGTGTTGTAGATTTTGCGTCGGACACAATTGAATTACTACATTTGAACGTTTAGTCACAGTAATTTGTTTCGAGAGGAATTGCATTAACTGACCTATCATTCAGCGGATAATTGTGCAACATGGAATTCACAGTTTTGATGAATCCTCAGGTTTTGTGCAATTTATCGGTCTGCATTTTACAGTATTGTTGAATAGCGCAAATGTTTGGTTATAATCTGGACAGCTTTCATGTTTGACTTCAGCTTCTACATTCGGATAGACCTCTCAGTCAGTCCCTGCTGGAAACTGTTCAAATGTGAGCTTTGCTCAACTTGTGTCGAACTATAATTTAATGCTCGTTTTTTTTTAAAAAAAATGTTGGCGATGTCATTTTTAGGTCAATTAGCGCAACAATTTCATTAGGATCTACTGAGTGGTGATTAATTCAAAGAACATCTTTTGCTCCACAATCCGCCCAACCGAATATGTATCGGTGGTCTTCAGTCTGTCTGAATTGAGAGTCGGTTTCTGCCCACAGATAGCAGCATACCTATTACTTGTGAATCTTTGTCCGAATATAACCTTTTGTCTGCCTGACGAAGCGTCTGCCGCACCTCGCATTGTTCACTGTTGCTGCTGATGGTTAGAAGAGACCGCAAGGCGGCCAGGCGGTGATATGCTTATAAACCGTAAAAGTCTTTACTGTCCCGCTGAGCAAGGTTGTACAGTCTGTTTGGTTGGGGATTCGCAACTATCCACACCGCTGATTGGAAACACTTTCTGACATGGCATTTGTGTCGCAGTCAGTGATGAGCCCGTATTTACAAAATTGTCGACCCTTCTGTTTTGTATACCTCAATTTTTTTATTTGTATATTTTCTTTTCCCCTTTTTCTTTGCTGTACGACCGCACTTATTTGTTGCTCTCCAACTCCATGGACCATTGTCACGATCAACGGAAACCCAAACCATTGTACCCTTCGAGCGCTGTTCAAAGTCGAAATAATGATGTTAAAACGAGTTTCCTGCGTTTAGTTTCTGCTTCCTGCCATGTTGTCATCACTCACAGAAGTACTCCAGTTGTTGACACTGATTAGTATTTGCAATACACTGTAGAACAATACACTGAGTCGAACAACCAAGTCTTAGTTTAAAGACGAAGGTAATCAGACCTAACACACAAGACCATATGTCCGAGTTCGAACGTTTAAAACATCTCTCAAACAAAGGAACAGCCAAGTCCCCATTTGCATGACAACTTACGTCCTTCACGGCCCCGCTTCGTTAGTTGTCTTTACTTTCTAGACAACTCAATTAAACAACCGTAACAGTCATACCGCTGTACTCTGCTAACAAACCCTCAACCTAGCGTCCTCAACCATCTACTCTGTAAATCACGAGGGCCTCAGTCCTTGAGACGAATCCGACGTACAGTGGTTTACGTTGTAAAATGGTGTGTTTTGCTACGTGTGATATGACCACTGTCGGGTGGTCAAATTCTACATACCGGATGTCTTCGAAATTGTCTACACTCAAACCCATGTTCAGTTCAAAGTCATTATTGACAAAAGTCCGCTCTTCAGCTGATAAGAAGCATGCATTCAATACAGCGTTTTATAACAATCTGAAACTCCAATCAAAATTGCGGAATTATAGGGATTTGTGCTACTTGGCGTATTCTGCCCTTCCTTGCTGCTAACATCTTTCTAATCGTGAAACAGTCATGACCATCCAAAAATGAAATCTTTTGTAAGTCAGCTGAACGAAATCAACTGCTGCCTTAAACGACGTAAAAGCGATTTTCCCACTCAACCTTTAGCTATTATGGCTGCTACCGAACTTTTGAGCTCCCACCTTAATTGATTCATTCGTAGACACCAGTAGTTTTTTGATGCTATTGCCAATCCGCTTCAGCGCCTTGTCACTGAAATTCTGTTGTAACCAAAAAATAACAAAAACGGATGGAAAGATTACATATTAAAAATAACTAAAAGTTAACTGACTGTTTATTGATGAAGCAACACATCTTCAAGAAGGTTAAACAGCGTGACTAGTAACAGTTCAACAGTTACAAAGACTTCTTTCCGAACAATTGTGCACACAGTTAAACTGCAATAGATTTAACATAATCGCATACGCGCAATAAATGTTTGAGTGGATTTCATTCAAAATAATCGGATAGATGTATTCGTTGTATTGATTCGTTCTCTTTGTTATCTATTACCTTCAGGTGGAACGGTGTTGCGCACGCTTGGCGGTACTGCGGTAGCGTCAGGAAGTGGCGTCGGTTTTGGCTCCCAGGATCGCAGCATTATTGTCCTTCAACAACCACTCCCAGGTTCTGGTGCATCGTCTGGTGGGACCAGTTCGCTGGTAGTTAGCAACAGTGGTCCGACAACTCTGGTGCCGTTGCGTCAACTCACCGGTGTCGGTGGCGCCGGGCTGGGCGCTAGTGGGGCCGTTGGACGCGTCGCAAGCAATACCACGTGGGTTGCTGCCGGTCCAAATCGTTTCATCACTTCTGGTGGAGCAACCGAATTGTATGTCAACAGTTCGGGCACCATGAATGTGGGACAAAGAGCCCACCAAAACAACTATATTACCATATCGTCTGGTTCTGCATCTGGTAGTAATGCCTCTGTAAGTGGTCTGTTCTGTTTTTAGGTACCGTTCATGTTTTATTGTTTTCCATGATGCCTAGACATTCCTCGAGTTACAGTGGCTTCCGCATCGTTTTATATTTGACCTACCTGCGGCCTGGAAGACACACTTGGAGAGTCCTGTGAGCTTGGTGTTGAGTCTTTTCCTGACACTAACCTGACGGACATGAAGTATACGAATGACATTGTCCTGCTTAACCCCTCTGTCTGAGACATGCAGATCAGGTGGAACAAGGTAAATGGCGCGGAACTGATTTGTTTGGAATGCGTTCCGTACCTTCGAAGTGCAGTGTTACTTCAAGGCTGAAACATTCTCACTTCTACGTTTTTTATTGCAAACAATCCGTTTGAGGTTGTGATCAATTTCACATCCTTGGGTGGTAACATCTCGTTTGTTTGTATGATTGTTGGTGGGATATCAGCGAGGATAGCGAAAGCAAGTGTTGACTTTGTTAACCTGCATCATTTTTAGTTTTAAGAAAGAGCGTGGTTGTCGGTGAAGAAAAGGCATATGGTGCATTTGCGCACTCTGTTTTACCGTTTGTTTGGGAGCCGCCTCCTATTCACGAATATAATGTCAACAGACTAGCTTTGTTTGACTATGATTGTCTCTGTCATTTAGCCCACACCAACTGGGTAATCGGTGTCCGCGTTTACGTGTCGTGGTCAATGATCAGTCTACATCCATAACATCCCTAGTTCTTCTGGTTAGCCTTGTCACTACCCACTTTCATCTTTTGCCAAATTTGTTTTAAATTGTTCCACCTCACTGTTGGGATTAGCAGTAGCTCGAACCACAGCGCCATCTGGTTGACCTCTTGACCGTTATGACTGAATTGCTTATGGGCTCAAACGAGCCATTGACAGCAACGTACTACGTGTCTGAGAGTGTTTTCGGCCAACTGTGAATTCATCCCTGCCATTACTGTGGTAAGCGGAAGCATTCTCAGCCTTACTCCACGGATCGATCTTTATTGTCCTAACGGACAATCACGTCTTCGCCAGTTTGCAATTGCAGCCCATAGCATTTGTTGCACCAAATAGGGTACATTGTGGTATACGCTTCACTGATACGATGCACATGTTGTGGATGATACATTCATAACTCCGATTGCTGACTCTAAAGTCGGATTTTTCCTCAATTTGCTGTGATGAACTGTTGTGTTACTCTGATGATCAGCGTACTTGATGACGACTAGCCGTTGCGAATGTCACTAGAAATAATGCGATCTCGTAGTCCACGTTTTCAGTATTGATCATTTTATCATCTGACGGAACTAGCACCCTGAGACTGGAACTTTTAAAGATTTCAGAATGTGGTTGTCTGTCATTTAGCCCGTCTCACCGGAATGGTCGTTCACTCAGTGCGGGAGTTGCGTGTCGCTTGCTCTGGTGAACTGGGGGATACGTCACCAATTGCGTCGTGTTTTATACTAATGCACGGTTTTAGATGTTGCTTCGCGTATTACGTCCGCTAGTTGAACTTTCATCATACTGTGCATTCCTTACTAAAGATCCTCATAGGCAAGTGAGACCGCGTTGCTTCCAAGCAACGACGTATCGACAAGGTGCGAAGATGCTGACTGTTTTGTTGAACGTAATGGTTGGGTGTCGCCTGTTTGAAACTATCTGGGAGTTCAGTGTGCTCCCGTCAGTGAAGAGCGTCAAAAACGCTTCTTATTATGTTTAGTCTTATTCTATCCAATTTCCTTTTCATTTTGACGCGTTTCTTATTTCATCTCACTGCGGTGAACGGCGACCCGAGCCACAATATTGTCCGGTGGGGTTATAGTCGTTTCTGCTAAACGAGAATAGCTGCTTACATTACAGTTATTAACTGATTCCTAGGTACAATTCCGTCGAAACAGCAGGTGTTAGTCGACCTGATAAGGGATGAATTCTCATCTCGTGTTCACGAGATGCATCGTCTACTGGACTTGTTAGTCATGTATTTACACCGAATGTTTTTGTGCGTGTATCCCGCGTTTCCTTTTCATCTTACGTTATCAGTCTTCGGGGTTATGTTGTGTTGAGTGTTGTATTTCCATGACTGCGCTGATGTCTCGTTTGTGGTTAAGTTTTATTGTTTCATTCCACTCCTTAGCGCGAGTCCACTTGGCAGCAATATGTTAAACAATTCACAAAGCTTGGCCCGTGTCCAATTTGTGGTGACAAAATCTCCGGTTATCATTACGGAATTTTCTGTTGCGAGTCTTGCAAAGGATTCTTCAAGCGAACCGTTCAAAATGCCAAGCGCTACGCGTGTCATCACCCTAGTGCCAATTCCGTTTGTGATATCAACGTGGCCTCACGCAAGAAATGTCCTGCATGCCGTTTTGTTAAGTGCGTGGACAAGGGCATGCGTATTGAAGGTATGTACCATGCTAAGTGCATGCACCATGCTAGTGATTGCTCGACTTTAAATATGGGGCTTCAATAAATAAGTTCCTTACTTTTCCACGGCTTTTTACCTGCAGGTAATTCTTGGCATGTTTGAATACCAGTTAGAAGTGTCAAGCACTGATGTACTGCTTATTTTTATACTGTACTGTGTCTTGACTGCCACGTTGGTTTGTTGCGAACTGTTTGGTCCACCACGGGATTTTATTTTCCTTACTGAATGTGACACTCAGTTAGACTCTTACTTACAGTCTGTCTCGTTGAGCTTGGTTTTCCTTCTGACCACGTTTTACGGCAAATGTTTGACCAGATTTTAATGTTTATGATTGGTTTTCGTTTGTAAGGCCAAACCTATTTGTTTGTTTTTATATAATTATGGCCTCGTATCTCCTAATGATATTGTTGTCAGTCTGTTTATTCCGTCTCGGTAAGTCGTACATAATGTGAACGAGAGAGCTCCGCGGTAATGACGGTTGTCGGCTCAAATTTCACTTGTCGCAAGTGCTGTCGGTTAGGTTTTAGACGTCCGCCATTGTCTGTGTACATACAGTATCTCTCATAACAACGATTTTCTGGTTGAGTCATAACCTGGAAAACCTAACTTTACTTTCGCCCTACTGTTCTACAGCTATTCGCTCAGATCGCACTCGTGGTGGTCGCAGTATGTACCCGGGCTCTCGCTATCTCCGGCAAATCGCCGCACGAGTCGGCAGCGGTCGTTCAAGTAGTGGCACGGATCCAGCGTCGACGGACCCCAACAATGTAAACATTATGCTTGGTGGTCGGGGTGGTACTGATGATTCCGAACACCTGGCAATCGTGGGCCTCGCCGGCATGCACCACACTTTGGGTCCAGATGGCTTGCCTTCCTCGATGGACGCTGGTGGTGGCGTTTATTTGGACCCAGCAGTGTTGGGTACACATGCGGACGATGACGACGATGATGATGAAGATGCGGAACATGGCACGATGCAAGTGGATCAATCGCTACTTGACTATCCGGGGTCGTTGAGTCTGAACGTTTCCTCGTGCAGCACTCCGTATGTCGGGCGGCAAGTTATTGTTACCGGTGGTGCCGAAAATGTGAACAGGACTAGGATTGAGCTACCCAAGGTGGGCGAATCGCATTTATTCTTAATTAGTTCGATACGTTTCGTGTTATAAATATTTTGTTGTGTGGTTGCTTATCCATATAACACTTGTTATCAAATCCGACTGAGTCGACAATGAAGGTACATCCCGTTCAGTTAGGCATTCTCAGTATGAATTGCACATGGGATCAATAAATCATCCCCCTCGAATTCATACACTAACCACAAAAACACGAATGAAAAATGTCGGTGTTCGGTCGCATGAGTTGCTTCCGACATTCGCTCAGATTGACACCGCTAGCCTATCACGTGCGCATAAAATAACCCAGTTCACTCGAAGTCTTATTCTGCGACACCCACACAATTCATGTCCAGCAAAGTCACATCGTCTGTGTTTCGGTATACTTTCATCAATATCCAGTGGCGATGATGATCAAATGTAATCAATATTGACAATTCCTTGCCATATTGCATACAGAAAACAGTGAGAGTTAAGTAAACTGTGGGTGAACATTTTACGAGCAAACTGTACATTCGTGGGTAGCTCGTTTCAGACGGCACGGTAATTACAAACGTTAAAAGAAATTTGCGCACGACGCGATGAATCGAATTCCAGCACTAATACAATGACGTAACGGTGTGCATAAGGATGCCAAAAAGTTACTTTGTTCAACCGGAGCATGACTAGAAGCGGGAAAGTTCAACGTCACTTTCATTGAAATCCTCCTGTCTTCTTTGTTTTGCGGTTGGCTTTGGCCTTTCCTCTCCATAATGGCGTCTGAAACTGTTGCACCTCTTGAACTGTGATGTGCATAAGCGTACAATATTTTCCATTCAGCTTTCGCTATATGTTTTGTCCAACCTCAGTCATTTACTGCACACCACAAGCCATAGGTTTGTCGAACTCGATTGCATCTGATCAACATCCTCACAGGACATGGCAAAAAGTGCACCGTAGCACAGACATACTGACCTCGCTGTATCTGGATTACATGGATTGCGCGACCGCGTGTAAGGTGAGTCGTTCTACGCATGCACGTTGGACCGACCGTGTCAATTCGACTGAACGCTGAGGGCGATCTCGGCGACCAGTCATTTACATTCTTTCTCTGTGTGTGAATTAAACGGGACGATTTTTAGCCATATATGTACATGCTCACACAGTGTTGAATTTCCATTCGTTGTCCTAATAATCAAATCCATCTTTTTCAAGTTGAACATCACCCACAATTGATCGCAGCTGTCGCATTCCCATAGACTTTCCAGTCGGCCCCTTTCGAAAAGAAGCCATCTTTATTTGGACTTATTTTCAGATAAATACGCGTATTTGGGCTAGGGAATTGAAGTAAAATATCACTGTGCCATTTGCTTGTTTGAATGCATACCTGTATGAGCCTGATCTGATAGCGCCATGGTTTGAGTCGCCTTTCCATTGCGACGGTGACGAGGCATGCGCTGGAAGAAGAATATACAGAGATAAGTTAGAAACGAACTCGATTGTTTTTTCTTGTCTGAATGGTCAAGTTGATATCCATCTACGAACATGGTGATTTCAAGCTTTTCACGTTCACGGAATGTTGTTTTTACACTTGTCGTCATTGGCTAATCGATTTTGTGGCTTGGTTGTCTTACAGACTTGTGTATATCTCACATAGTTCTGCCGAGACCTCGTTAAAGTCAGTTCAGCAGTCGTAGGGCTAGTTAGTCACGTCAGCCTATTGTCACGAGTTTAGGTCCGGACAATCCCCCCAAAGCGGTTGTATGTAATCTCGACCGCTCTGCCAGGCTGACTGGTTTTCCGTCACCTCTAGTTTTGTTATAACTCATCAAATCACACTTGATCAGCTTCCCTAATAGGTTTTATATCCAGTGTGCCTGTCCATCCGCGTTCTTTCATTCCATTGTCACTAGTGTGCAACTCTGGCGTACTTGATACTGTTGGTATCATTGGAAACAATTTTTTAAAATGTGAAGCATCTTGTTTCCCGCAGATTATAAGTGACATACTCGCTGTCGAAGAGTCTATGGAGTCGGAAACGGAAGATGCTTTAGAAATCGATCCAGGTAACACGCCTGCTGGTGCCAACATTCCTGAGGGCGTTTCCGAGGATGAGGCAGCGGTCTACCGCGCCCTGTTAAATTTGGCGGACCAGCGGCTTTATCGCACTGTTCGGTGGTCACGTGCATTACCCGACTTCGCGCAGCTGGATACGGATGACCAGATTTTGCTATTGCAGAACTGTTGGGCAGATTTGCTCTGCTTGGATTGTTGTTGGCGTTCTTTGCCCACACCAACGGTAAGCCGATTACCTTTCTGTCGTAATTAACTATCTGTCTTTCCTTAATCCTAGTTCCAACAATAACCCAACAACGTCATTCACTGGCTGTCTCTACTGCGGTCCGTTGTTAGCTTATTGACGACTTCCCAACCCGCATCTTTCAGTCTGAAAGCATAGCAGTGGGACGACACTGTATGGTTGATACTCTGCAAACACCCTAGTCAGCAAGGTCGTTGTAAGGCGATGAGTTGTCGCTGTTTATAATGATGATGACGTGGCTGAGGAAACTGGTCTGTTTAACTGGACGATAACTACCGATGGTTTGTCTTTGAAAGTTATTGGTTGCACACGATTGCTTGCGCTTGATGTGATCACCATCTGGGCCTCCCGACTGTCAAGCAACTGATTTAGAGGAATTACGCTTTGAGCATCTGTGCATTTAACGTTACTGCCGTCATCGAATCTGTTTATTCGGACGTGTACTTCGTATGTCACTCTACAGCCTAACTCTTCGAACTCTGTTTGCGGTATGTTAAAGACGCAGCCTGACGGTCACACAATGGCTTCTCGCCGAAACAATCATATATGGTTTACACAGAGCATGACGAACATATGCTGTCGATAATTAATCATTTGGTCAACAAAAGAAATCACAAAGATGTGAGATGTCTAACCAGTCAAAATTAAAGTCACAACAATCGCAAGCTTATCAGTACACACACAAATGTCGTTACCCACTTTTCTTTACACAGAATAGTGTTAAGTCCCTTGATCGGGGGCAGTTGTTTGTCTATACGTGGGTGAGTGAAGAGTAGGAACTACTCGAGGCCAGGGGAGTTGCAAAATCTGAACTAATTGTTTTTGTGAACAGAGCACTGGTTTGCATAATCCAGTTGCGGTCTGTTCGGCTGTTACCAAAATCCGCCATCTGATCGCCTTGGGTTGAGTTATTGTTATCTTGTATACGATTCGAAATAATTGGTGGTTGCTCACAGCTGCACCAGTGATTGAGTTTGTAACTCCTGTTCTGATCCAGGGTGAGTGATATTGTTTAATCTGTTTAGATAGGCGTCTAGTCGTTCGACCGATGTACTGCGCTGTACAACAGTAGCAAGTGAAAATATTGTCAGGTCGTGGACAAGTAGCTTGCCTTTCAGACTAATTCGGAACATAGGTCTAAAAACGAGTCAGCTCTGTAATGCGGCAGTGAGACAAGTTTGCTTTAGAGGCTGCTGTAAACGTCGGTTCACCTGTTCAGTGGTTTTTTCTGTTGTACGGGAGCGAGATAGACAAATTTCTTCTTGACAATAATATTAATAGTTAACAGTGAATCTGTCTGGATGGTGCGGACCAACTTTCGATTTTGTTTAAGGGGAACAGAACTGTGAAAGTTGGTGTACTGAATCGTCTCTTCATGAAATCTACCCCATCTAATGAACCCATCGAGGCATCGGTACATGTTTACATGAAGGAAGTGAAATGTTTCCTTCGTTTCCAGTTCAACGATAAACTGAGTGAAATGGTGTGCTTGATTGAACACATCGAGGACACATTTTAGTTTCATATTGACTGCGTAAGTAACAAAAATATCGTTGGTAGAGACGGAGTGCTTAAATGCTGGCGCATAACTGCTCATTCTCCAACTTTCCCATGAAAATGTCAACCCGAATCTGAACCAAGGACGAGCCCATCTCCACGCCATTAATTTGTCGATAAAATTCCCTGCTGAATTTGAACTGTACCTTAAACGTGCAACACAAGGGAGGTTCTTTGTGGACTTCCGTTGGAAGTTTCATTTCTGTATCTGATTAATCAATGTGTTCACAAATAAAATCTATCGTTTTTCGTAGTGGCACATTCGTAAATAGGAAAAAACATCAAATACGATGGTTTGTGACCTTGACATCGACTAACCACTGTGTGGTAGGGGAACTGCACATTGTCTAAGATCGCTCTGAATAATATATTCTGCTCATAGACCTTTGGAAGACTATAGAGACGAGGGACGGTAGAGCCGGTTAGTTTTAGTGCAAACCTGGTGTTGGAACTCAAATAACGGTTTAGCTCCTTTACCACTAATCAATCCTTGAGTTCACGTGGTAACATGAAAACTCCCACTTCATTGAAGAACACAAATTGAGACTCGTTCTCGTCAATTCGGCGCGTATTCCAGTTTAAGGATCGAAAGGTCAACACGTGATTGGAAACGTTGTTGCATATGGCACACAATTGTAATCAATGCTACCTATGCAGGAACTCTTCTATAATCTTAGCTTACTCTGGTTATTCATTTGCGTTTCTACGTTCGTTTCATATGCTTCACTTTGTTCATATTTGCGCTCGATAACGTATGCTTGTTCATGGTGTACACTGTAACCTAGAAATTTATGAGGTGACTTAGCCAGTCACGATGCAGTGTGCTGGTCATATTCGGACGACAAGACAGTCACGGAAGTTAACCATTACCATAGTTTGTTAGCTTCCTGACTGCATCAACTTGGGCGAGGGAGACACAGTGAGTTGCCCGGCGTGAGTTTCGTTTGTCGATACACAGCCGCGACTTCATGGTCAACTAACCAGCGTTACGGGTAACTGTTTTGAGCTTGCAAAACAGCTTTCTCACAGGTATGCGTGTGTACACAATGGTGGTGTCATCTCGTCGGTCTGGCGAGGTGACGCAGCAAACCAGTGCACGCACAATAACACCAGAAGCGTCGGGTTTGCTCTGTCCGACGCAACCAACGAGTGAGCAAACAAAAGTTGCGATTAATTGCCGTAAATGTCCCTTACCGACTCAACGTGGCAAACCGTCCAGCAGCGCTCAATATTTTGGCACGTTTTGACGAGTCAGTTCTCCTCATATAGAAATTCCAAAGTTACAGTGTTTGGTCTATATCCGTGTTTACATCTATATGTATGTATGTAGTTTTCATTTTCACAATATCGACGGCCTTTTGTTTATGCGTTGCCGTGCTCATCGCTGGTCGTGTTCAGTTCGAATCAGTTTGTGACTCAGTCTTATTCCAACTTGACAGGTGATAACAAGAATGGAACTCAACGTAATTTCGTCGCATAGTGTTTTCCACCTCCAACCTCAATTTGTACATAAAGCATTCTGTTCTCTATTTATTCACCTCTTCTGTGAGCTGCTCTACCAGAAAATTCCTGTCTGATTTGTAACTGTCTCATGTTTTCCATCATAGGAAATTCGTCTAACTTCCAGCAAGTGCATCAATTTAGAAGCTGCTCGTGAGTTAGGAGCAGAGGACATCGTCGAACGGATGCTCCAATTGACGCAATATCTGACTGAACTACAACTGGACCTGGTTGAATATGCATGCCTAAAAGTTATTGTTCTCATGCGACCCGGTAAGCGTTTAAATTCTATGTAGTTCAATTGTCTGACTCGTGTTGTCATGTTCTAGCTCCTCTCCGGGGGGCAATACTTTCGTTCACCCAGAGGAGAAGAGACAATCTCCAATAACAGATACCTGCAAT
This sequence comes from Paragonimus kellicotti, assembly GCA_014220965.1. Lineage (NCBI taxonomy): Eukaryota > Metazoa > Platyhelminthes > Trematoda > Plagiorchiida > Troglotrematidae > Paragonimus > Paragonimus kellicotti. The sequence goes on from LOND01001028.1 coordinate 96,817, forward strand.
CAGTTGAACTGTTCATGCCCTATTGTAGTATATTTTAAAGCCAAAAGTTACGTTTCAACGCTGCATATATATGTGAAGCAATCGGTGTTTTATACGACAACTGTAGGAGAATGGTTGCTTTGGATGTACTTTTCCGTTCCTACTGTGTCGGATGGGTACGGTTTCTTAATGTGCCCTACTGATCTACCACAGGCGCTATAATCATGCGCGCTGTTTAAAGGTTTTGTATGCCCGAAACGAGGCACCTTAGTGTTGTATGTTTGAATATAGACGTAGCTATTTTTAGTAGTTAGGTCCTCTCTTCCTCCACTTCTTTTCTCTCTCTCCCTATGTAGGTTTTTTCCGTCGTGGTTGTGTGGCAGTTAAGCATCAGTGTGAACCACTAATGTATTGCTGTCTATGATGATGATGATGATGAATCATTCGTGTCTGGGTTAAAGCTTGGAAGTTTGCCGTGGCTCGAGAATCATCTGAATAACCGAAACGAGGCCGCAAAACATGGACACATGAGGTGCTCAAGATTTGTTTGTCCTAGTGCACAACTGAACAGTGATTTGCAACACACACTCGTGTACTACCCGAAGTTTGATCGCATTCTTGAAAGTGACTGTGTGTACGCACCGACTGAGTCAGGTCTGCCCCATTTTGGAGACGCATTTTCGGTTATTGCCCTGACTTAGCTCTTGCTCAATAGTTGCGAGTTGTCGCAACTCGTAACAACAGCGAGCCGGCACGACCTACGTTTAGAAGAATTCGAATAACCTAACATCACGTGTTAATTGTAGCCAGGTATGAAGCACTCCGAGAATCACAATAGAAACAGATTCAGCACTAGTAGTGAGGAAGTGGCCGAGCGCAAACGTCGACATTATGTTATTAATAGACGCGTGTGTCTGGTTTTAGCGGGCCAGATCCAAACACCTCCCTTAAATTGTTTTCAAGTTTGTTAAAGTTGCAAACTTCTCAGTCACACTAACAAAAAGGGAACGCTGTGCATACAGCGGTGATCCAATAAGTTTGATTAGACTCATGGCTCTGCTGTACTAGGTACTCAAGCTGCGATGGAATGGACCACCCTCCAGTAAGAGCTACATCACGTACAACGGCAACTTGGTACGGCTCTAATGGTTATCACTTGTTAAGAGGGGACTTCAGTAAAGTGTAAAATATGTGTGGTTGCACTTCAGTCCAACCTATCTTATGAGGTAGAACTTTTTAAAAAGTACCCGATTTTACTGCTACCATAGCAATGCATACTTTCTCTACGTATTTAATGTGTAGCTGTGGCCTCACGGGTTACGTCCTCCTGTATTTTTGTATTCATATGGGTGTCCAATGCCATATTTGCTTTGCGGCTGAGGTGTGGGTTTGGCTCTGTCAAAGCATTGGTTAGCAAGTCGAAGTTGTGGGCATTGACCCGTTGGTTGCTTTCTTTGCTGTCGCCGACTGGATGACACCAGGATTTACCCCGTGTTGATTGAAATGAATGCAACCCCACTGTAGACCAGTCGAATTTGGGCACAGACTGTAGGTTTGGATTGACACATTTAGTGTTGTTGATGATTTATGTAGGCTCATTGGCGCATCACTTTGCAGAACGATGGGCAACTTCTATAGAATTAGTCAGTCATATGCCACGCAATTCTCACTACTCAATTCCATACCGCGAAAAACAATCCAAAATGTCATGTCGCGCGGGGGTGCTGTCAGAAAATTCCCAAATGTGGATGCCACTTGAAAATAAACCAAACTCGTCTGCGATCATGTTTGAGCCACGCGATAAAATGCTTGCCATTAAGGCATTTTTTGGATGGTTTCGCTGTTTGAGGGCCCGATGTGGATTGAAATCTATTACTGGGTATGTTAGGATCTCACGGACGCGACCCACTTCCTGACTGGTTGTGGTGACCGGAAGTTAAACTTAAAACTTGGACATTGTTTCAAATTCCGATCCCCAGTGTAGTACGATTTTGAGGTCTTTCCGTCAAACGGACCGTTCAAAAGTTGCACCGATTGCTTAGTCTTCCCGGTCACGGGCATTGTTCTTGAAGCCTGTGGTTGAGTCAGCAAGATTTTTAGGTCTTAACATCGCGGTTGCTGTGTTAAGTGTCTTTTCAATTAACTTAACGAGGGCAGAACTGATGGCAGTTGTTCGGTTTGTTAATGTCATATACTATGCCACTAGATTGCTCGTTTTCGGTTTGTATATCGGGTTAGTGCCTGCATTTGTTTGACTTGCAGCCAGACTTCAACAAGCTAGTTAACAGTAGATTGAAACATGTAGGTGGCGTCCTACCACCTGAACCTCTAACTAACGTTGTTGTTAACGAACGAGACTGAGATTTCTGTTGAAAGGGCAACTAATCTGTCACCGTGTTATAACTAATTCTTTATTTAGTCCCCGTGGTTGCTGGCCACCCGTATCATAGTCGGGTCAACATTTCTTTTGCGCGTGTGGCTTGTTGGCTTTTCGCCGAATGTAGTGCATCTATTCACATACTCGATTGGAACCAACTTGATAATGTTCCCTTATCCAGCGGCCATTTACTTTCGTTCTCTCTATCTCTCTCAATTTGGTGAAAGCCATTTGTGTATCTCTGTCTTACAGGTGGATGCCGGAAATTTCACTACAACAAGTCATCTAATTTCGATCCTTTCAAGTCTAGTGTACTTGACAGGTTGAGGAAGCTGAAGATAGTGGGGTGGAATATTTTGTTAGTTTTGCTAGATAAGCAGTGCATATCCTCGTCCAGGTCGGAATTTGCATTCCAGTCTTCGTGCTTGTGAAGCCAGCGTGTTAACCACAACTTTAGTAGCCCCACAATAGGCATGACCGAATGTTCGTATTCAAACGCCCAACCACAACTTTGTGTGACAATAAACAAATACGCTTGAGCGTTTTCCGGAGCAATTACATTACACCGTAGGAAACCACCGATGTGTTCAGAAACAAGTGGTTATGAGTCTGTTGATAACCTGGTACTATGTTACATAGATTGGGTGTTCTTCCTATTTTCGTTCCTTTATTTCTGTCTTGCACATGTCTTATCGTTTTTCTTCCACACTCTGCACCCGTGTCACGTGACTTAGTGGTTAGTGATCACTTTGGAACTTTTGTCCGTGGGCTTCCACACGTCCAAATGTTTGTACTTCATTTCGCGTATGTAATTGAAAAGAGCGAACGAAATGATGCTTAAGCATACATCTTACATGACGATCTTTGCTTTCTTCAAATTCATCCGGAGACAACATTGTTTCAGTTTAGTTTCACTTCTGTTGTTTATGCTTGCCTTTTCTTCATTATCAATGCGAATAGGAACTCGATGCTTTCGAGAACCTGTTGCTTTCATCGTTGAAATATTTGTCACACAATCACGATCTACGTATGGTAGCACAGATTTCATTTAACATGTGTCTTTTTACTGGACCAACTATGCAACTAGCCGTGTTACTTAGAAAATGGAGATAGGGGAAACATGGCGAGCGTCGAAGAGTTGAATGGTTTTCCCGATCCAGCAACTCTCAATGTTGGTCACATGAACAGTTCAATGCAATTTTGAAAACGCCATGAATAGACATTCGATTGACGACCTCTTCGTTCGGTTGAGTGTAAGCTATCGTTTTGCCCTGGTTACAACCACGATGTGCAAAAATACTTGAGTATCCTTTGTCTCTCTTGATTCTTAAAGTCAACAGTTAGTCACTTCTGTCTCTTCTGCTTTACAGTTAACAATCAGTAAATGATTTGCTCAATATGTGAATGCCTTCTGCTTTCTTGAGTGCAGGGTTTGAAAGCCGAACGAATTATTCGGACTGTCACTGACGTGTGTATTTGATTTTTCTGACCATCCTACATTTTCCTGCACTATCCTAGATTTGAAAAACCTCAAAGCTGCTGCACATGTCCGAGAATATCAAGAGTCAGTACGCCAACTGTTGATGGACTATGTGGCCAAATCATCGCCAACCAAACGAGACAAGTATTCCAGACTGATGTCCCGCATTCCGGAGCTGCAAATCACCAGCCAGACCGCTCGCTTAATGCTTATTGATTTGGATCTGAGTGCTTACCTATCGAGCAATTCGCTGCTCATGGAACTGTTGCGTAGTGACATTCAGCGTTACGCCCCTGCTGGCGAATCATCCGCAAACGCGGATGAGAGTGACACAAGGGTTGATGGTTTAACCAATTCAGTCCCAAAGTGTGCTTCTCCTAAATCGGGTAGAACTGCAGATAATGGCGATAAAACAATGGTCCCCATGAGCAACACAGAAATTAACACCTTCGAATCACAAGAAATGAGTACTGTTCAGGGCTCCATTCCATCATCCACCTACGACAACACCGAAGTGGCTGCTGTGGCAGATGGTGAATCGGCGACCCAGTCAACCTGATTTTTCGATTTCATCTTTTTCGCTCAGAATCATGTCACCCTCCTTCTACGTGATTTGTTTGTTGTTTCTCCACTTGTCACCTATGATATAGTAAGGATTTGATACGGTCGTAAGATACTACCACAACCTAGACGTGCACGTGTAAAAATGTGACTGTTGATCGTTTTTCCTAGTTTTTGTCCTCAAAGCCCGGTTTACGCGTATTCACTTTTTCTATTGTACAAATTATTTCTGTCTTCCCTTGATGCAACTAACATTCTGACATTCCCTCAAGATTTGGCCCGATTGTTTGTGTGCACACGTCTACTTTGCGTACTATTACACAAGTTGTATTGGCTAGGGCAGTTGTATACATGAGTACACACACACACACACACGGCCGTTCAGATGTTCCTTTACCTCCGCCTTAGCTTTCGGCGGTTTGCTTGCTCCACACTCCCCGAGCATCGCGCTCACTCCTTGCAAATATGTGAACTTTTTCTATGCCCGCTTATCTCTTAATGGATACTTTGAATGTTTCTCATGTTCTACATGTGTGTCCAGCCCATATACGAGTACCGTGCTTTTTGACAAGAGGACGCACAGATGTTCAGCTTACAGCTAATCCACATATATGGGTTCCTATAGCCACGTCTGTAGGTACGATATCTGAGTCTGGTTTTTCTGCCCATGTATAAAATCAAAAAGCACTGTATTTGTAATCCAGTTTAGCCTGAAGCGGCATAACTGAATCTAGTTGCCACCATCACGAACGTTGCACTGGACGAGTGGGTGTAATGATATGTATGGCCTACACGTAGAAACAGTTCTTCCAGAAATCAACCAACTACCGACGGATCAGTATGGTTTCAGCTGGCTAGAATCCGCAGTGCGAGTATGTTACGGCGACGTGCAGCATTATACAGTAAGGAGTTCACCTGGTCTTTGAGGGTCTGAACTACTGGATACACTCGGCTAATCTGTGTAGTCTTAAGAGTTAGATGTACGGCAGCAAAAGCGATGGTTGAATTCTCAGTGGGTGAAACCACGTGTGTTTATCATTCATTACCTGGAGCAGTCGTTTTTCTGGTTTGGCGCCCGAACAAATAACTAACTCATCATAGACAGCAATACATCAGTGGTTCACACTGATGCTTGACTGCCACACAACCACGAAGAAGAAAGGAAAAAAAGAAACTTATATAGGAAGAAAGAAGAAAACAGAGGAGGGGAGGGGAAGTGGACCTAACTACTAAAAATAGCTACGTCTATATTCAAACATACAACATCAAGGCGCCTACACCTTGCAAACAAACAACCGAGCTGTAAGTGAAAGTAAGGCGTCATCAGCAAAAAAGAAACTTATATAGGAAGAAAGAAGAAAACAGAGGAGGGGAGGGAAGTGGACCTAACTACTAAAAATAGCTACGTCTATATTCAAATACAACATCAAGGCGCCTACACCTTGCAAACAAACAACCGAGCTGTAAGTGAAAGTAAGGCGTCATCAGCAAGACAGCTTCCTTACGGCTTTCACTGATAGGCTGTGTAGCAGTCCCGTTAGGGCTGAGCTCCATATCCGTGATCTTATGGTGTGTAATGCAATTCTGACATCTTCGGTCATTTTTCTGCCATTTGATTGGCCGTACGTCTGTGATTGGTAATGTTCGTCCGTTTTCTGTCAATCATAACATCATTTCTGTTCAGCAGTTTCATGTGGTTAATGACGTGGCTATTACGGTAATAACGTCGTGTGATACGTATTGTGAGCTGTACGATTTCTGATTCCACGATTTTTTCAACCAATCACATCGCTAACCACATTGACGGACAAGGCGGTGGACTGCCGTCGGTCCTTGTGCGCACACCAAGGGTAAATCCGACTCAATCCCATTTTGATCTGAGATACTGGCGCTGTTTGATAATATGCCTCTTGACTCTCATTTCCTTGTTTTACAACGACGACATTGTTTTTGGGGTTTTTGTTCACTGCTTGTGCGATACGCATATTCAGCTGTATTTGTCTGCCGTTTGCACCATGTATGTATGATCGCTGGATCATGCTACTCGTGTTGTGGTTGCCAGATGCAAGTTAGTTGATGACAGTGATTGGGTAGATGTACTATACCTCTCAGTGATTGCATGCATACTTACACTTAGGGGTCGCGTGTGCGTAATTCGCGGTCTCCAACAGTCCCACTAATTATGGTGGACATCAGACAAATAAGTTTAAAGTGGCCAGTCAAGTTGCAAGGGGGCGTGCGCTAAAGTCACCAACAGGTCACTGGGATATGAGGAAAGTCTCAATAGTCTGAATGTCACCACTTATTTGAGGACCTGGGGAAAGAAGTTTAATCAGCCAAGATTCATCTCAGGTCTGATTCGACAATCAGTGAGGCAAGAAGCTACACGATGACTTGCTCAGCATCACACGGCGTTATGGTCATCATCTTCAGTCCTACTGGCTTCACATTAGTTCGTGGATGCTCGCAATAGTGACAGAAAAGCCGCGTGGAACGCTCTTGGTCAAATGTATTGACGAGACCTCAGGTTTGCATGTGTTGGGCCGCGCTGGAGGTTAGAGTTGGATGCAACTGACCGTGTTTAACACAATCGGCTCCCGTCTCAGTGTTTAGACAATCTGTTTTTTAGATGTCTGACAAGTCCTCATTTGAGGATAATGCAGAGCTGGTCGTAGTGAATGCTGCTGTGTTTAACTCAAGACAACCGATTAATCTAATTTGCACGCAGTTGAAATATCGTCTCGCAATGCATCAGACGGCCAAGAGACAGTAAGTCCTCATCGTTTGTCGCAACTGGGAAAACCGAGGCTGGACGTTGTCCAGATCGCTTTATTAAATTCTCCGGTATCCCTTAATGAGTATGTAGCAGGTAAGTAAGTCTAGACAGTCTGGAATGTGTGTGTACGATTAAGTCGTGTATGGGGTGGACTTCAATGTCACTCCAATAGAATGGAAGGCAACGGTCTAGGCACCTGACAACAGGGTGTAAAATGATCTTAGTAAATTGTCTCAACTTGCCTGTGCTACTTACTATTATACAGTAGTGTCAATTAGATAAACCGTTTGTATGATCTAGGCTTCGTGGTTGTCTCTTGTGCGTCTATTTGCTTTCTCACAGACTAGGCGAGCGTCACTTAGAATATAAGTTTTGTTGCGTGTCATCCCTTGCTTATTTGGGATAGGTGCAGTTCCTCTATGTTCCCATCAGCCAGAATCGCAACGTCTCTAGCAAGTTTCAACTAGTGATCTACTTCGATTTTGTGGGCAACAACACCTTTGTAATCAAGGCTGTGGTGTCACCTCCCCAACCCCTTTATGGGTTCAGTAGTACGGATGAACCTCACTAGGTTTGTATAACAAAGACAGCACGGAACGATAACGACAAACAACTGGCGAAAGGTATTCAACCTGTGCTCCTTTAAAGGCTTAGGGTTTTAACGTTTTTTTAAGCGCATCTTGGGTCCGGCGTGAAATTTGTTTGAGTTTACACTTTTTACTCACGAATGGTTCCTTACTCGGTTTACTGATTCAACGTTCTTCAATTAAAAATGGCACCACAGCTGTCAACCCCACTGACGGAACGCGGACTTATTAGATATTGAAGCTGTTGATTCTGTTACCGAACAACCACCTGTGCAATGAACTTTGCTGGCCTTTTGAACCAGTAAAACGGGACTGGCGGTATCGGATGGGAATGTCGTCAACGCACTTCCGTTAAAGTTGTGCCGCGGATTGTTGGGCCGTATGTACGTTGTATATAAGTCATCGTACCTATGTATCCATTGGTCACGGACGCGGTCGCTCTTAAACGATGCTCGTAATACCAATAGAAAGGCGCAGCAAGAAAATCACCACTCCGAACCACTTTTTTGTTATATGTGCGATTGAAGGCTTCACAATACACCGTCTATATCGCATGGCCGACCATCGATATTGAGGAGATACTGTTATAACGTACATAAATGACATTTGCTGCAGCGCAAATCCCAAAGTAATAGTATGTATTTCAAATGGGCGAACTACTTATCCACTGGACCTCGTCAATCGCTGCTAATCGGTGTCTATGTGACGCCTAATTGTACAATCCCTGAGTCAGGTAGGCTCTTTGATTTTCTCACAACCGCAATGATCAATATACTAACCGAACATCTGTGGATGTTTTATTGATGCTTCAATCGTTCTTATGTCAGTTTGTGTGACATTGTAGCTTTTACAACCGCAGTGGGGGCTAAGTTGGGTTTGGCTTTTGTGGATAGTCCCTATGTTGTTCAGTTTGCTAAAGTGCACCACTAGGATGCTCAGTTCATATGCTTATCAAAGCATACCTATTAGATTATTGCTCGACAAATCATCAAATGTTGAGTAGATCACAACGTTAGATGTTGATAGCAACAAACAGGTAGTCGGGAGCAGCTGGAAGAAATAGTTTTCCTCATACAGTCTGAACACTTTTTTACTTCATATCTGTTATTACGCCTTAGCTACGTGACCTAATCGTGACTTCTGTTTTGAGGCATGTCTCTGAAGGACCGTCTACGTTCGTGCTAGTTGGTATTCTCGGAAACCAAAAGGCTGAGACGAATGAGAGCGAAAGCATGCAAAACCAAAAGAATGTAACAGTCTGTCAAGGTTCAAAGTTGCGAGTCAGTTTGTCAAGCTTAGCAATTGAAGGATTCCTCTTAGAGTTGATTCCACTCAAGTTTTTCACTAACTTTCATCCAAAGCGGCACTTCTGTTAATTAGAAGTGTACCGACATACACAGAATTGAGTCGGTTCAGTCTAGATTTACTGAACCTTGACAGACTGTTACATTCTTTTGGTTTTGCATGCTTTCGCTCTCATTCGTCTCAGCCTTTTGGTTTCCGAGAATACCAACTAGCACGAACGTAGACGGTCCTTCAGAGACATGCCTCAAAACAGAAGTCACGATTAGGTCACGTAGCTAAGGCGTA
>LOND01001029.1:9011-24461 GCA_014220965.1 Paragonimus kellicotti
ATCATCATCACCATCAGCATAAAAATCATCATCATCATCATAGCAGCCATGAGCCTGGCCAAAAGGTACTGTGGCTCAAACTGCCGCTCATCTCAACAGTGACGTCGAATATCCTAGAAAATAGCGTTACTAAGAAGGTTGAAAAGTAACAGAAGTCTGAGCGAAAGAACTAGAAATGGTATGGATGCAGGTACACCATTGACTGCGACACAACATCATCTTCGATAATGTCTATAACCAGTAATTTCAGTCATCACGAAGACACCAGCCAGACAGGCGACACCTACCCACTTTACTCAGTGGAGCAGTCAGGGTCTCCATATTTCGTGACCACGTTGTCGCTTGACCACCACGTGGTTTCACCCAACTGTTGGTGGCCTCAGTATATAATGCCCGGTACGGTAAACGATCAGCTGGCATGCGGAGTACGTGACCTAACCATCGCAGGGGGTTGCCACTTGATGTGAATGAAGGCAGGCGTTCATCTAGTAAAAAAAAATTGCGCTTCCTAACGCAGTACACTGTTCATGTCGGAGTTGTAAGACCAAGTGGGATCGAGTGATGCTTGTTCATGAGGTTTATCGACGCGATGGAAATCCAGTTCTGTCGCAAATGAACAGCTCCTTCGGAACATACCTCTTCACAGCATGTTTTCATAGCTGCGGCGATTTGTTCCCAGTGTTCGTTAGGATCTTTCACCTGACTCGAACTGGGCAACTTGTTCACCAACGCCTTCTGGTAAGCGTTCTTTACACCCTCATCGCTCGAATGCCAGTTAATTACTTTGCATTTACGAGCGCATGTCCTCTGGCAAATGACAAAACAAAACGGGCACGCACAACAGCATGGTCCGAGTCCAGGTGGTTGCTCCAAAAGGCACGACAGTCCTTAACAGAGTGGCGCCACCTGTAACTGACTGCTATATGATCCAACTGTGTCCACGGCTGAGAAGCACACGGAGGTCTCCATGTAACACAGTGCTTCTTCCTGTGTTGAAATGCGGTGCTCGAAATATAGAGACCATGGGATGCGCACAGCTGCAGCAGTCTGTCGCCATTGTCAGTGCGTTGTGCCGGACACCAAACATACCTCCCAGCCGCTTCTCGTCCGGGGAAAGCCGACCAAGCTGGGCATTCAAATCGCCCGCTAGTATGATGATGTCTGAGTGTTTAGTTTGCTTCAGAAGGTCAACGAGGGCGTCATAGAACGCATCCTTGGTATCATCCGAACAGCTGTCTGTTGGAGCGTACGCCGATATAATGAATACACAACGTCTTTCTGATTTGCGTCGACAGACTTTTACCGATGTATTGAGTCTGACAGCGCACAAGCGACTGTTCACTGGGATCCAATCGAGCAAACATTGCTCTGCTCTGGAACTCAGTGCGATTCCCACTCCAGCTTGACCGCGAGATTCAGCTTCGGCGTCACCAGAAACCCTGAGAGAGAAGCGCTTGAATCGACAGTTATCTAGAGGTGAGCTCAAATGGATAACGGTGCTAGAATCGTAGACTCGCGTCTCCGACACGCAGCACACATCAAGCTCCAGACTTGAGAGAGTACTAGCCAGAGCAGCTTGCTGACCGACTTGTCGGAGAGTGCGGACATTGAAGGCGCCAATGTTTACCGGTTGTCTTGGCCTCAGAAAACAATTATCGTCCGGAGGCTATCACCATGCCACTTTTAATTGTTTGTAACGGGGTTTCAAACCTACGTCGCCGTCAACTTTGTGAGACCTGAAGGTCACAGTCACAAACTGGGTCAATTTGATCCGTGAATAAAAAATGGTAGTCACCCTAAGGATGGGTGCAGTGATAGCGATCCACATGATCTAAACGAGTCGACCCCCAATTCGTGTTTAGTTCCGCCCAATTTTCAGCTCAGTCCTGGTCACGCCCAGTAATGACAGACTTTGGGCAAGTTGTAAAATGCGACCAAGCGTGAATGACGGACTGCAATTATCCCATACCAGCTGGACAACGGGAGGATGGAGTACAAGTGGGACCCCGCGTACCGTTCGGTTGTCGAACGATTATTCAGGGTTCTAGCCACACTGACAACGCATAAGATTCACAAACTCCAAGATTGGTTTCAATGTCGGTTTCGATGAACATCTATTTGCTATCAGGCCAAGAAAGGCTAAACTAGTTGAACACACTTGACAGGAAAAAATGGACATTATCCTTATGGATAACTCGGCAAGGTGAATAGCTGATTACTTCAAAGCCAATAAAATGCGGATAATGGGTGCCAAGATGCTGGAAGAAATAGCTTGTTAAGAGAGTACAGCAGTCAGAACAAAAGGATGATTTTACCTCCAAGATAATTCGTGCACAGCGACTAGATCGATCGGGTACATCAACGGTCTGGCACACCTGACCATGCGTTTATGATCATATCCCTTAAGAAAAGGACTAGGGAGACGAAAACGAGTGAGCCTAAGCAGTTGAGGGCATCTCAATTACAGAGGCATTTCGACTGATGAGCAGACTGACAGTATTCGTGCCGGAAAAAAACATCAAACCTTACTGACTCTCAATGTGACCGTGCACTCGGGAGACGACCGTTAAAGCAATACACATGTGTGGAATATAAGAGGAACAAATTGTAGTGAAAATATAGTAATCTACGCGCACTAACCGTTCTTGTTAGTCTACTACACCAAAAATGTTCGCATACAATTGGAATGCTGCTAAGTTAAGTGGATCTCTTTATTACGTTCAACTTCCCCACAGCGATCCAAGTTCGCATTCCCTAAGCTTCGCAAAGGCACCGTAATAAGTAAGGTGGGCGGACTAACAGTCGAGCCACGTATCTGGAATGCATTTGCAAGGGGGGAAGCTTTACAAGCATTGGAAACTCATTACGATACGTGGCATCAAACGAAAAAGTTAACCAAAAGTTACAACGCCGTAATCGAGCGTCTCTATAATGTTATGTGCAGCAAGTTAACGTACACTATCCATTTTCCGTCTGGTATGCCTTATGTGGTGAACCGTGTACAACACGTAGGCCGGACTGTCGTATAGTAGAGCAAAGGGACTTGATCACACAAACCAAATGTTACCCCTGCCCTACTCTTCTCAGAAGTTTTACTGTCCACCTAGTATAACGTTTGACCGTTCCTTCGTTGAAGCTACGAAACATGTTTAGGCTATCTCCATTTTGTCTTTATTTCATGTATTTGGCTAACTAGATTAAGGTTTAGCTCTAATCGATCAACAGTTGACGGAAATAACGTTTCGCAAATATTTTATCACTCTACATTTCAGTTACATCGAGTAGCCTTCGGTGTAATCAAAACCGCGTTGACGGAAGAACAGAGATTCAGCCGGTTGCTTTGAGCGGAGGAAGCTTCCGGTAGAAATAGAGAAACATGCACTCCAGAAACGTAATTACCGATTGCTTACGACACGGTTCCTGTGGTTATACAAGGAAACTGGTTAGCGAGAACGAAAGACTAGTAGGAGGTGCAAAATCACACACCAACCTAGTGTGCAGTATTCAACATCATTTCAGGGATAACCATACTCTGAACACATGACGAGTAATAGAGCAGACACAACCCGATTGGAGCCCTCAAATGATGAACATTAGCAGGGACCGCTGACCCGTTGCTGTCTACATATACGCTGTGCGGGTTCATCAAAAAAAGATAAACGCTAGATTTTCACTTGGTCACGGATTTTCAGGTGCACCTCAGTCCAGGACAGTGTCGCCAAAACGACAGTCCGAAGTCTCCAGTTCAAGAAAATGCACGTCACCAGGCATAAGTAGTCAGACCCATCGACAATGCATAACTGTAAACACTTCACATACATTAACGACAACAAAACCGACAGATCTAACTCATATTTCGCCCTTGCATCTCAACACCCTGAGATCTTTCACAAACCATAGGTCTCACAAACAGATCGAGTCGATCATGCTCCACAACATTGTTCCCTTTGATTTAACGAGCGTGTTGCCCGAGGCAAAAAACCCACTGTGAAGCCAGTTGGACCAAGTGCTGGCGCAACATTGTGAACTGTAAAACGAATGTCGCACGGGACTCGATGGATAGCTGGCTTGACCAGAGGTCGTCTTACCGGCAACAGTAGACCCGATTTACATGATATTCCAAGCAATCCATCAAGACGTTGGCAGTAACCGATTGAAGTTAATAAAGTAAAAACGCGATACTCTGAACCAACACTTAGCAAAGCGAGCGATATCAAGCCTATCATAGGTGGTAATGAAAAAGTAAAGACAATAGCAAGAGAGACCTCTCTGTTGTTTCTGTTAAATCTTCCTAAATATGGGGATCACAGATTGCTCCTAAATGACTTTGTGCCATGTGTTGATAAATAAGTATCGCTGTCGCAGGCTCGTCCATCACACTGCCCTGGTGTGCAGGTTGAACTGTTCCTCAAATATACAATAATCAATCAGACTGCCTCAAAATGAATCATGATGGGCCCACTAAATATTTAACTGGTGAAAGTATTTAACTTGTCAATCTTTATTTGATCCGTGGTGATCAGGCTTCACACGAACGAGATAAATTGGAGCGTTAGGATAACGGAGGATTGTGGTAGTTGTCACGACATAAACCGCAGAGTATTATCAGAAATGAACACTGCACGGAAAGGTTTATCTAAAATAGACAACATATTTACAAGAAAAACTCCCGGTCAGGTCATGTGACGAAAAGCAATCAGAAAACATACGCGAAACAGCTCAACAACCTAGTGGGAGAAGATTGTGAAAATTCAATAACGAACAAATACAAGTTAAAAAATATACAACAGATTCGTTAACGGTAAAATGTTTACATTGAACTGGATTGAAGCGCATAGAAAAATAGGTAATTCTGTGATACATACCAGTTCATGTGCAATAGGTTACGAGAAATATTAACGAGGGGAGTCAATCGAAAGAAATAAATGCAACCGTATATTTAACACAAGTAAGGCCACCACAAAGAAGAAATCAGCGTGGACTGTGTGCACCGTTACTATCAGGTTCAATCAGCCAAGAGTCTAATGTAGAAGATCGTGGACGTTTCACTTTCTTCTGCTTAGGACCAGCTGGACGGGGAGTTCGCTTAGAGACACTGTCACAATCGGAATCGCCGTAACCCCGCGCGGGCTGGTAAGTTTTGAGTGTCTCCAATTCAAAGTAGGGAACACCTTGGAAGATGATGATATCAGTAAGGTCTTCGGAACCTGAGAGATATAGTTCCTGAAAAGAGATAGACGTGAGAAGTACAGTTACGACAAAGATGCGCCCGATAAAACAGCAAGCCATATCAAACAAGTCAGCTTTTCAACTTACAGCCTTATTAACATAACTGGAAATCTCCATCATCTACGGATACACTGTTTTTGTGCCAGAAACGTTAGATCGAGTATACTATTTTTATGATTGAGAGTTGGCTATTCGATAGCGTGAAAGCACCAAATTTTAGGGATTACGACATTTTTTAAACCGTTCTATTAAAATCACAATACATGATTTTCGAAATTGTCTTCTGGATCTACCAGTTCACAAGTACTGCGAAGTCGTTCTAGGGCTTACAAGGAATTTAACTGAGTTGATGTGATTTTCGACAAAAGACGTCATACCAAACAGAGCGTTGTGGAAATTGCCGTACATGATACAATTTTAATCCTATGAAACGGTTGCACACGGGTTTAAAACCACAAAACGAGTAAGTTGTTCGAATATAAGAGACAGACGTTGACGTGTTAGGAATGTATAATGAACAATAAAAAACCCACTTTTTCGTTGGCTAAATGAAGCAGACAACTGAGCACAATCGGAACACTAAGTTCCTTAGTCATTTGCCAACTTAGTCGCGTAGGCAGATTGCCAATCAAGTCACTAAATCTGGGAGGGCTACAGTGATCACTGCAACGCCTTTCATCGTGCAGCTCTCGGTGAGGATCAACAAAAGGAAGTTCGGGAAAGTCCGGATTGGGTGCGGCTTCGCCGGTCAATGACGCAGGAAGACTGGCTGCTTCCGGTGCTGATGAAGTTGAAGCAACCGAAACAGGGGACGGTGGAGCCACATTGGTTTGAGTAATTGCAAGTTCCAAAAAATTCCACATCGCAGACTTTAATCGTCCAACATTGATCATTTTGGCAGTGCGCGCGTAACCTATTTCAATGCGGGCGACTTTCCGAGGTTGAAAAATTAAGTCTAGGTCACCAAAATCTCCTTGTGTATTTGCAGGCTGCAAACGAAACAAGGAAAATCAGTGAAAAATGGAGCAAAGGGAAAGGTAAATATAGGAGTAGGGATAAGTCGGATTAAGAAGGGAGCAAATACGGTTACGTATGATGATTTGTATGCGAGTAGCAGTTTACTGCTTGCGAAAGCTACTGTTGGTTAGTTATGTGATAATGGCATAAAGGGTGATGAGCAACTGTTTGATAGAGGTAAAGTACGACCAAGATGATACACAAGATACAGTCAACATTGAGTACTGTATTATCCAGTCGAGTGATCATTATCACATAACAATCGCAAATTTCTCAGCGTAACATGCGATGTGAACACGAACCAGACGTCAATTGTAGGTGGGTTTCCAGAAAACAGCGCGCGTTTATATACACACGAACAGACAAACTTCTGTCGGTGATCAACCGTCAATGAAAAACAAGGTAGTGAGTTTCGGAAAAATGAGAGGATTATCATGAACATTAGGGAAAATGGCAAAGTAAAACAATACATAGAAGACTGACATAGTTTACTTGTACTTTATTGGTCTGATTGGTCATAGCATGATAGTTAACAGTAGTTTATAAATCATTGTCAAACCGGTGAAACTAATAAAACGTAACGATAAACTTTATCGCAGAGAATGACGAACTGGAACAGTGTAGTTTGCAGCGTTCGGTTAATCAGTGGAAAAATTAGATATGCTAAATAGGCAACACATGAGGATGGAATAGACTACTTTGGTAAAATACAGAATAGACACAATCATTTTAGTCAATCACATGCTAACACCATGATGCGATTGTGCCTGATGTAGAATATCTAATATAATCTGTCCCTAACAAGATGTTATGTATATCAGCAAACTAAACAAGGCATCTCCAGAATAGCTATTCACTGTTCGGTTCAACTATGAACAATGACCGTTTCAGATGAAAGTCAATTGTGGAAAATCAGGGCTTCGGCTGGATTCGAACGAGCGACAGAAACACCATGCCTGAACGCGGCAAGCGCTCTACCAGCTGAGCTACGAAGACCACGCCAGGAGCTCGGAAATTTCACATTTGGACTCGGTTACCCACCCGTCCCACTGTCTCATATGGAATCCACCAAATGATCTAGAAGATCGACCGCTGAAGCCTTGATTTTTCACAAACGGATCTCAGCTAAATCATTAAATCCACCAAACTACTTATCAGCAATGATCGTTTCGATTTTGTGCACACATTTGTCAAGAGATATAGGAATGATTTGACCGATTTTGATCACCTCTTACTATTTCTACGGTGAGTTCTGATCATAAATTCCTACAAGAAGATTCCAACAGTCATTCCACAAATCACTTTACAACGGTGGCGACCAGCTGCATATTCAGTAGTTCTCGTCGAAAACATCTTAAGTTTGGTTTCCCTTTTGTCCAAAACTACGTGCAAAAAATTCAGATTCGAAATAAATACGCAACGAAAAAAAAGCAGATGCTATGACCTCGTAAAAACCGACAAAAACAGGATGGAACAATTACTTGGGTTGCGGTGAATTCAAATGGAAGAGGAAGATCGTCCTCATCATCGTCGTCCACGATGCAAACCGGTGACCCTTGGGGTCCATCGACGTCATCTAAATGCGCACCGGACACTGCCAACGTGTCGGTGGCAGCGTTCAGGAGTGGAGGTTTATCCAACCAATTGACCACAGCACAAAATTCCGGATTGTTATGCGGAAGTGCAAGGTTGTCTGTCTGCAACAGTTTGATAGCAAAGAATTATGTGCCGGAATCACATAGCAATTTGGTGATGATAAAAAACTGCGATGAATCCATTGCTTTTAATTAAGTCAAAAACAAAGCCAATCAATCATGACTTCATCGGGTACATAATGCGAGAAGCTCGAACGTAGTGTTTCCAGTGGCACGAATAATAGTAGGTTAAAAACGAGTAGATGTGAATTTTGGAAAACCGACGGCACTGGCCAACGTTTAGTCCGAATCACATTTCAGGAGACCAAACACAGTGTTTTGGGATAATGTACCTAAATATTGTTGGTTGTAACGCCATTCGCTTATCCAAAGCCAAACATCCAGAGCTGATGGCAAACGGGGCAGGAATTCTGGATGTTCGATTGAAAGTGGTGCCATTGGAGTACCATACTTTTGGGCTCATATTTACTGAATGTTTATGAGAAGGTGATCTGCAATCAATAGAATCCATCGTGATTAGCGAGGAAGGAGGCAGTTTTAATTCAAAGCAATCTGCCGTTCACCGAAACATACCCGTAGAAACTCGCAGAAACCCAGTACAAACCTATAAGGTTTGAATAAAATTTGAGATAGGTTCAAGCTTGGGATAACAGGTTTAAGTCACAGTCATGATTAGTTTAGGGAAGCACAAGTGACCAACCGAAACATCCATATTTTCTGGTTGAACTAAATGAGTACGAGGATAACCCGAAGCCTAGGGATAAATCATCCTACTGATACAAGCGCGAATCTAACGGAAAGGAGACTTAGACTTTTCTGTTTGGTACTCAAAAACGCTACACCATTGCGCATTACTTTGTATCAAAAAGACTAAAAAACAAGGATTTATTACAGTCTTATTCATCCGCTAAGCTACTTTGAAAATTCAGTATATGATAAGGCGAAAACTGTTTATAGAAAGGTCTTGTCCATGCACTAAGAGATGTGACGAATGTTTTACGACACCCCTAGAGAATAAAGGCAGAAACATGATGCTGGTGCCTTGAACACTGTGGCGACTCTGCTAGACATGGCAAATAAAAAGGTGACTTTAAGTGATGCATCTCGCCTAGGAGCGATGAGGGACTGCGTTTCTGATCGCCAATTCTGCGAATAGGTTACGAACATCTAGGCTTTTCGGAACAACAGGACCACTTCCATCAACTTTGTGAACAATGATTTGAAGAGCACATGGGAAATTTAAGCGGATTTATTACTTGAGATATAAATGCTGCATGGAATCTGAACGACCGAATTCAATGATCAGATTAAGTCCTCATTCAAAAATCCTATTTTAACTGTGTTTCCGTGACGTTACCTCAGCGATAACTAACCACGTGACTGGAAGTTCAAGTACAAGCAACTTGGCGGTATACAGCTACAATCTGGTCCAGTATGACACACCATCAAAGGACCCTTGACTTTTTAAAGCGTTTAATATGTGTACATTTGTAAGATTCTATCATATAATGTACGGCATAGTACCCGTGCGCTGGTTTTCCTGACAAGCTACGTAGAATTGATCGAAAAATTATTCAATCTTTAGAAGTGCAGTTGTTCAAAATCAGATAACTTCTTTGTACCTTAACTTCCACGTGAAACTAGCTTATATGCTTTAAAGTGATATGCTGCATACTGAACATGAAACTATTAGCAAATATATGACGATTCAAAAGATGACATCTTTGTGAACTTTGATGTTCCCATAGTTCGCAGTTTTTTGTACAACAATATACATGCCACGTACAATCAAAAGTGAATTTTTACATATACGAAGGAAGCAACTGCTTTGTATGGAAATTCTTCCTGACAGTTCATGCGATTACATAATTAATACCCATAATATGGTTGTTTTGAGGTATATGCGACATGTACAGTCAGAATATTCAATGAACTCGAAGACAAGATTTGGGTTCAAATACAACCAAAAATGCACAGGTCTGGGTAAAACAACAGGATGGCAAATTATCAACATACCTCAGCTGCGTCAAAAGCGACTGGAAGTTGATTGTTATAAAGACCGGGATGTGATCCTAGAATCACCTCACGGTTGTACAACTGGTAAAGTGTGTTTCGAGTATCAACCCATTCTGAAGGCAACAAATTCATCTGCCTACTGGCTTTAAGCCTAGTTGCCTCCTTGTACAAAGTGGCATTAGAGGCAGCACTTCTGGGTACGCCTTCTGATAATTCAGTTTTGATCCAAGTTTTACGTGCAAGGTGACCATTTCTGAAACGTGGCAAATGAACAAATTAATCTCATTGTTGATCAGATATGACAAAAATTTTCGCAAGTGGACGGAAAAACGGGGTACGCGTCTGGGGTTTTCAAAGCTTAAGCGCACAACATTCTAGTTCAGTGTATATTGACCTCAACAATATGCACTGTGTGCGTCTACAGAAGAAACTACGGCATAAAACGAAAGCTTGCCAATGAATGTTTTCAGTTGCGTGACCAAACGTTAGTCGGATGATAAAAGAGAGCAAGGTCAATATTCTCTCAGTCATACGACACACTTTTATTACTCGAGACGGAAATTGGAATTTCCAACTGGTAGACTTCATTGTAGTACCTACAAGCGAGCAAGGTGTACATGAGAAGTAACCACACAATCACAGGATATGCACAAGCATTCTGAATCAAGACTTTCGCAGAAACAAACATCAAGTAAAACGGTAAGGTATGGTGGAACACTTTACGAGCAGATTAAAAACAGTCAGTAATTTTCATCCGGTATGTAGATCAAGGTTTAAGACTGAGAATCGCACTTTATCTTTCTCCTTGGACAGAAAAACAGCGGAGCTAGCAATGGTCACTGCACCGACATACGGAATGCATGGCACTGTTAGAGAAAACGTCATTATAATTAAGGTACACAACAACTCAAGTCTCGTAGGTCGTTAACTTCAGTAGGGAACGTAATTCAATCCTTGGACAGAAGGACGCAGAAGGCAAGCATGATTAGGTAATGTGAATAAAAATTTTGGACGAATTGCAGTCGATTTTTGCAGATTTCCCTCAGGTCAAACGTGAACAATAAGCACATTATATTGGTAGACCGATGTGAAACTTAACTAGACACGGTGCATCACAGTGAATGGTTCAGTAGAGCTTCGTTATAGTCAGCTGAGTGATAGAAGCCTTGAACAAAATAAACCATCGTGTTGCTTCAGTTTATAGATCAGTTCACAAAAAAAAATCAGGCATTTGTGTTCATAAGTATGTTTAGGTACATGC
This sequence comes from Paragonimus kellicotti, assembly GCA_014220965.1. Lineage (NCBI taxonomy): Eukaryota > Metazoa > Platyhelminthes > Trematoda > Plagiorchiida > Troglotrematidae > Paragonimus > Paragonimus kellicotti. The sequence continues at coordinate 20,190 of LOND01001029.1, forward strand.
AAGAGTTCTCTGAAGAGCGCGACCTTAGTAAACGTGATACAATCAGAATATACTAATAGGCATTTAAGGCCGTAGTAACGTTTTCAATGGGTAATATAGTACAATGCTTGAACTGCAATTAGTGTGACGACCGTATCTTGAGAAAATGTTCCTTTCAACAATCACGTTCACGCGGAATAATTTGGAAAATTATGTGGAAGGGAAGACAGAACGTTCACGTATAAGGTATTTCACTCTAGAGTACTGTTGAGAACGTAATTTTAATCAATTTAAATGTCACATCAGAAGAACGTCTGGTGAGGCAGACAATGGTTGCGAACAATTTCAAGGACGGAATCTCAACATGGTTCAAATGGTTTCCTATAAGTGCAGAGGAAATGTTCACTCCAACGCCACCTCCACGCCACCGGGCCGTCCAAAACTAGACAGAATCCGTGAGGATGTTCCAATTAGAACGTTTTCTGTCACTCTGCGAGGTTGAACAATGAAACCACATCTCCAAACAAGCAGACAACAAAAGAACCATAAACAGAAAAAAATCAAACTCTACCTGGTACGATTTTCACTTGGTTCCTTTGCCGATTCGTAATCAACAACTGGTGCGTTTCTCTTGGTTCGACGAGACCGACGACTTTTGCCGACTGCCTGTGTAGGCTCGGTGGAAGGCTTGTCATCAGCCACATCTAGATCATCTGAAGATTGACCAAGAATGAAGTTATCACGATTCGCATACTGCGTTTTGCACAATGCCAAAATAGAAATACTGTTCAACGAGAATAATGAAAAACACTCACACAACGAAAGCAGGGTTGAAAACACCACGCAGAAGACTGTCCCTAAAACGGTAGCCAGGCGAAAGTGATCTGAACTGATATAAAACCTGCACGAAAAGTCCACACAGTTCTGGAAAAAAAAAGGTTAACACGCATTTGGGAATCACAAAATCCTGTGTTCGAAAATGCGTAAGTAGGGAATCTAAACGAAAATAGACTTTATTTGAATCAGACAGTTAAATCTACGTAAATGAACCATAATTTGGTTTACACTTAGTATGAATGGAAGCAGTCTGCCTCGGATTACAGTCTGCATTGGCTACAGCCTCAAGAACTTGGAGTGGTATTTACCATGTTTCTTCATCGTGACCCACATAACACTCCAAGATCAGGGTTGTCCACGTTTGCACTCATTGGATAGAGTATGTCAAATCGCCATCTCGACTACTGAAGTAAGTACGCAAAAATCAGAAGTTGAACTTGAAACATAGAACGTCCGCCACCCCGCGTGGCCTTTAGCTTCTTATATATATATATATATATATATACAAACGTGGGTTGCGAGAAGTCAGTGGATAAATCGCCTGTCGGGATCTGAAGGCAACGAGAGACCAAACGGCAGATGGGAACAAGAACGAATCAAAATCATTCGAAGAAAGCCACAAACGTCATGGCTGAACAAACAACTCGGAATTACTGACCATACAACACAAGAGATTGTCCATAACAGAACCGGCGGAAGTGAATCAATAAAAATCCTGTGTTTGATCGATTGGAAAACACATGGAATCGGATGGAAATTTGTGAGTGATGAAAGGTGTGTAAACTTGTTTACTGTTTTTGAGAAATACCGAGTGTGTAGAGGGACATATGCAAACTAAATAAAAGCAACAGAGGAGTAAAAGAGAATGTTTAAGTGGCTTACCGTTAAAAGATATAAAACCTGAAGTTACTGAAAAGAAAACAGTAACAACCTGAATAAAACCATGCAAATATGTATAAACGACAGACGTCTCGATCCGTATGGTGACATAATTTACACAGCAAAAACATATCAAGCGGTTCGGTATAAAATCTGCTGAACAGTGATTCCAATGAACACAGTTATCGAGGATGAAATGTGCGAATGGTGTTGATTTCCAGCAGTGTAGCAGTAGAATGGCAGTAGAATGGTGTGAACCAGCGAGTTGATTATTTAAAAAAGCTTTTCAAACCACGGGGAGTTCGTTGCTACGTAACATGGTCAGGTCACATGTGGACTGAAAACCATTATTTTGTAGAAATCCAGATCGGGCAACCATGATAACTGGAAACCGACTATGTAATAGTGTAACCAGTAGTCAGAGTCATTACAAGTTAATATAACAGTCACTATGTGTCAAGTGGTCCGAAATTCCCAGAGCAGACATCCGAAACACTGTGTAGCGAATAAGTCTCCTTCAGTCATTCATCATCAGGCCAGATACACTAAAGGCGAGCTCTAAAAGCGGCGAAATTCGAGTACACGGCTTCTTTTCGAAAGGAGCCGACCAGAATGTTACTGGAATGCGACAACTACGATCAATTGTCAATGATATTCAAATTATACCAAATACACGGAGATAACGTTTAATACAATAACGCCACAACTATGACGCAAACGGAACCGCAACTTTCCAACGGATCGTGATGCGGTTAGTGGTCCACTGAAATCCCGAGGATGAACAAAGCACTTCTGTCCGCACGAGGGTGGACTATTCGATTGAATTCCGATCGCCTCCAGCTAAGGCCAAAACTCGGAATAAGATGGCATTCGACTGACTACCCTTGACTCAGTGATTCAGACGAACAGAAGAGCTTGGGCGGACAGTTCGGCGCAATTCGGCGAGATGTACCACAACTGCGCCGATAATTGTCTTAGTGACAAAGCTATCGACCCACAGTGGATAATGCCCACTAATACGTCCAGAAAGTGCCTGGTAGTGGGACCCATGTAAACAGTGCCTCAGGAACAGGAAAATGAGCGTATACAAAAGGACGACAACGTACAATGAATACCATAAAATCAACCACACAGACCGAAACAATACTGGCACTGTACGAAACATATTGTAGCCATAAACAAGAAAAGTGAACTCTCTGTTCACCAATCGAGACAAGTCCAAAAATCCGCTGTTTGATGTTCAACACATGACGAGCGCAAGCCAAATCGGTTTTCAGCAAATACAACAAACAGAACAAACGATCACCATCAGCAACAACATAAAACCCATTAGCCTGACAATAGAGTTCCCTGATCCCGGCTGCAGCGCGAACCCAAAAGTGACCAGAAATACCCTAGGAGAGTAAAGTGTTGCTAAAAACGTTGAAGAATTAGCAACAATATAATAATATTATTATTAATATTAATAATGATAAGAATAATAATACCGGATCAAGCGGAACGAATAGAAATGTTGTTGGTACAGGTACGCTATTGACTGCGACACAACATCATCTTCGATAATGTCTATAACCAGTAATTTGAGTGATCACGAAGGACCCCATCCAGGCAGGCGACACCTACCCACTTTACTCAGTGGAGCAGTCAGGGTCTTCATATTTCGTGACCACGTTGTCGCTTGACCACCACGTGGTTTCACCCAACTGTTGGTGGTCTCAGTATATAATGCCCGGTACGGTAAACGATCAGCTGGCATGCGGAGTACGTGACCTAACCATCGCAGGCTGTGCAACGTGAGTAGTTGACCAATTGGTCGCGCAGAATACGCGCCGGCGAACTGCCGCATTGCTCACGCGATCAGTCCACTTAATGTGGGCTATTTGGCGGAGACAACGATGGTCAAATACAGCAAGCTTGTTGATATCTTCCTTGCGAACAGGCCACGTCTCCGAACCATAGAGCAAAACAGAACGCACACAAGCATTATATACTCTTCCTTTCAGCGACAATCGAACGTCTTTTCGACGCCACAGATGACGCAGGTTGGCAAAGGCAACTCGTGCCTTTGCTATCCTCGCTGATATCTCATCAGCAATATTACAAGCTGACGAGATAGTGCTACCCAAGTATGTGAAACTGTCCACAGTCTCAAGTGGATTACCTGCAATAAAGAAAGTAGGAGTGGAAATGCTCCAGTCTTGAAACAGCACTTACACTTTGAAGATGCGAAGCGCACTTCATCACTCATCTTGTTCAGCATGATCTGCATGTCTTCAATAGAGGGGCTAAGTGAGACAGTGTCATCCGAATACTCTAGGTCTGTCAACCTAGCGCTAGGAACAATCTCAACACCGTGCTCACTGGGTTCTTCAAACGCACCTTCCAGAATGTCGTCCACGACAAAATTGAACAAGAATGGGTAAATAGGACATCTTTAACGAACACCACTAGAAGTGATGAACGTCCGAGACAGTTGTCCATAAACTCTCACTCTACAAGCAGAGTGAGCACACAGTAATCTCAACAGATTCACGTGTTTCCCTGGTACCCCGTTTCAAAGAACGTTACAAACAACCG
>LOND01001029.1:24603-46752 GCA_014220965.1 Paragonimus kellicotti
AACGGAGTGGCCGCCAGTTGTAACTGACTGCTACATGATGGGGTTGTGTCCACGAATGAGAAGAACAGTAAGTTTTTCACGTAATACAATGTCTTTTCCTGTGTTGAAGTGCATTCATCGGAACAACTAGTGAGAGAATCGACCGAGGATTAGTTAGGGAAAACTATGCTGATGTGAGAAGGTTGGTCGGAAACGGAGGTAATCGGAAGGTGAATTGTGGAAATCTGTCATGCGACGACATTAAGTCGGTGATGTCACTAAACGACTGGCAGATGTTTTATAAAATGAGTGAACATTTCCAATCAAAGAATCATTTGGGCTATAGATAAGAGATGCATGGTTATGATTGCGTCCGGAGTCGCTATTACGCTAACACAAACCACCCAGCTGGCCAATCACAAATATGATCTTCTGAACGTCCGTTTTCAAATTCCCACCAACGCCAGCTCCGTTGCTGAGATAAATCTCCCAGGGGGTTGCCACTTGATGTGAATGAAGGCAGGCGTTCATCTAGTAAAAAAAAATTGCGCTTCCTAACGCAGTACACTGTTCATGTCGGAGTTGTAAGACCAAGTGGGATCGAGTGATGCTTGTTCCTGAGGTTTATCGACGCGATGGAAATCCAGTTCTGCCACAAATGAACAGCTCCTTCGGAACATACCTCTTCACAGCATGTTTTCATAGCTGCGGCGATTTGTTCCCCGTGTTCATTAGGACCCCTTATACCTGACTCGAACTGGGCAACTAGTTCATCAACGCCTTCTGGTAAGACGTTCCTATACACACGTCCTTCGATTGCTCGAATGCCAGTTAATTACTTTGCATTTACGAGCACATGATCTCTGAGCAAATGAAAAAAACAAAACGGGTATGCACAACAGCATGGTCCGAGTCCAGGTGGTTGCACCAAAATGCACGACAGTCTTAACGGAGTGGCGCCAGTTGTAACTGACTGCTACATGATGGGGTTGTGTCCACGAATGAGAAGAACAGTAAGTTGTTTTTCACGTAATACAATGTCTTTTCCTGTGTTGAAGTGCATTCATCGGAACAACTAGTGAGAGAATCGACCGAGGATTAGTTAGGGAAAACTATGCTGATGTGAGAAGGTTGGTCGGAAACGGAGGTAATCGGAAGGTGAATTGTGGAAATCTGTCATGCGACGACATTAAGTCGGTGATGTCACTAAACGACTGGCAGATGTTTTATAAAATGAGTGAACATTTCCAATCAAAGAATCATTTGGCAAATAATAGAGATGGTATGTGCGTCCGGAGTCGCTATTACGCTAACACAAACACCACTGCAACATCACAAATATGATCTCTGACGTCCGTTTTCAAATTCCCACCAACGCCAGCTCCGTTGCTGAGATAAATCTCCCAGGGGGTTGCCACTTGATGTGAATGAAGGCAGGCGTTCATCTAGTAAAAAAAAATTGCGCTTCCTAACGCAGTACACTGTTCATGTCGGCGTTGTAAGACCAAAGTCGAGTCATGCGTTTCGCCAAGGCTGTCGCGATCAGCCGTCATAAATCACCATTGTGTACAAAGGCAGGTATATGTAAACCTTAGGCTCTTATGGAACTAACAGTTTCGCACAGTACCCTCTACCTCACTCCACTAGTCTTTTATATACTCATGGTTACTGCTGCTTGGTACTAAAGGTGCAATAAGAAATGTTGAAGAGACCTAATTGCGAAAAGTCTGGACTTCGGCTGGATTCGAACCAGCGACAGAAAACATGTCCAAACGCGGCAAATGCTCTACCAGCTGAGCTACGAAGCCACGCCGGAAGCTCAGAAATTTCACATTTGGACCTAGTTACCCAACCAACCAACTGTCATAAGGAACCTGCCAATGATCCAGATTATTGACCGCCCAAGCAGAATTTCTCGATCAGTTCATGCTGGAATCCACTAACGCCACCGACGGGCATGTTGTTTCTGTCGCTGGTTCGAATCCAGCCGAAGTCCAGATTTTTCGCAATTGGGTCTCTTCTAAATTATCAAATCTGCCAAACTACTTATCAGTAACGCAATACGAAATATTAGTATCTGAACGGCTGTTTTTTCACTGCTATGTTCAAAGTGGAATAAATGTATTAAAAAAATTCAGAACATCGTGGATAACTATTCCATCTGGTGGCTACAAATGACTGATGAGATTAATAAACGAATCAAACATTTATCCTTTTCGGACGAAGGAAGAGGAAAAGTTAGTTAATTGAGTCGAACCATAAACAATTCACTGAACAAGTCGTACACTGCTTAAACTAATCGAGTGATCAGAAGCGGTGCTCACAGGACCGATGATCTTGTGGATAAGTAGTGGTAAGATAAAGGTCAGAACTTCGTTCAGATGGACGCCATCTGGAGAATCAAAACAAGAACAAAATCAACGATACTGACGGTTTGAAGATGAGCACCATGAAACACTAAGCAATGAGTATGTACCAGCAACGCTCTGGTTGTCACGAATAAGAAAAATAACGATTTCGCAATGTCTCGTATCTCCCGGACAAATTTCACCGCGTGAAGTGAATATGAACAATCATGGTGCATCAGCGTCACTTGGAGGTAGTCATCATACAGAGTACACCAGAAGGTGTGACAGGCACTATTTACAATAGTCGCCAATAAAAAGACACCGGGTTGACTATATATGTAGGCTAGCTGAGGCCACAATATGAAATGCAGTCGGAAAATGGATTGGATGCGTTACTGCTCGCGAGCACGATTTGCTTAAGCTGTTCGGCCTCGTGGTAAGAATGATAAAGTGATGACATGCCTAACTAAAACAGTACCACGGTAACCTACACATGAGATCATGCTTCAAACTTACGTGCACTGCAATAGCACTGACCTACTTCAAGTGGTTTCAACTCACTGCAACTAGGTATGGACTATAAGTAGAGTACACAACATTATTGCAGACCCGTTAAAGCAACGGATCAGAGGGGATAATGAGCACTTCCAATTGACGAACATAAATTCGAGTGTGTGTGTGTAAATATAAGTATGTACATTCTTAACTGTGATCTGTACTCAACGGTAACGCAGCTCAGGCTGCCGTTGAGCATGACGGGACACGAAATCAAAAAGTAAATAAAACTGAACGAGCAAATGTATTTTAAAGATAACGAAAATTTGTAAGGAAGTGAAAGCAATCTTACGGTAGTAGACAAAATTAGGTACGATACACTGCCATATCCAACAAAGTTCGCAAAACGCGGTGCGGTCAAATTAAGGACAACAAAGCAACAAGAATGATAAACCGAAGTCGGGCAAAGAAGAATGAAATTGGAAGACGCCAACCATTTATACACTCAGAATGAATATAAGCAAACGAAGATGTCCTGGATGTGAAAACCACTAACAAACAGGTCAATAATGATTAAAAAATATTCCTGACGGTGATGTAAACGGTTAACCTGATATACTCCCTCATGGTGAACTTAGTGGCGAGAGCCTGATCGGATTTAATTTCAGAAACAACACTAATGTCAAATGCCATTCAGGATGGACACCTCTCTCAAGGTCAGCAAACTGGCGAAGTTACAGCTACGACAATCAAACGTGCAGTTTTCAAGTACACTCCGGAATCGATTCAGAATCCGGTATGGTGAACGTTCCATATCAAAGGTGAGAAATGTACATGGTGCGCAAAACATTCGGTTCAACACATCAGATGTACCTCCAACAGCCCTACGGAATCAAAGTCTGCAATCCAATAAATGGATTGGGCAGATAAGATGAACAAAACAACAAACAGATGACCACTGAAAAAAACCATTGGGTATTAGCGCACAACAAACTCACTTTCCAAGCCAGTGACGGGATCAAACCTCCGACGTTTTGCTTTTTTGCGCCAATGTTCAGGGCCGGCCCACATGCCCAGAATGTGATCGTTGATTTGTCCGAAATGTTCGTATTGCTTATCGAGCATACTTTTCAAACTGGAAACGAACAAATCCCCCTCGGTTGCGGTTCTTTAATGAAAACGAAGGTAGCAACATTGACGGGCATTAGGATGAACAAGGGGGAAAGTTGAAGACACTTGTGGAACTTGAAAATCCTTAAAAGAAACTACTCTAACGCAACTGATGTCAGTTGGTGGGGTTCGTCACCAAACAGACAATTCGACAGCCCGTCAAACAAGCAGACAATCGCGTGACCATGTTTGGTTTAGATGTGTAGTTGATAGATCACATAAAGTGCACATCATCCCGCCTTCGAGTAACGAAAACATGGAAACAATGGAGAGGTTTTACGTATAAATTCCGGGCCATGGGCATTTTTCAAGTCAGTGTGTAAAATTTATCATTAAATTCGATTCGACTGAGAACAATTTTGGAAACATCTCGTTGGAACTCGTGGATAGGCCTACAATATACTGACTAAAACATTAGTGTTGAAGCTTCATTTCGTTTCAATAAAGGATCCATGTCAGTAGCTGCGCGAAAGAACATTGCGTTTAAGTTTTAACAACGAGTTTTATTAAATAGCTCTTACCTGCTAACATCCGGACGAGATGGTTCTTCAATGGCCACGTTATTATCATTATCCCTCGTTTGAGGAGCCAATGAATCTTCAGACGAACCACACAGAACAATTTCATTCATAGGCTCATGAGGAATGTTTAGAAGCGCTGTAACAGCAGATATGCAAATTATGAGAGGAAACTACAAAATGTCGGCGAGGAACGTAAAAACGTAGTGAATGTATTTGGAAGCTAAAATGATCAACGGCCTTTGTCACCTAACCACCCAATCCGGCAGAACTGGCATGGCCTTCAAATGTCATAACCACCGCATTGCTTGACCACCATGTGACTGCTCCCAACTGCATAACGTCCGGTGCGGTGAACAGTCAGATGGCATGCGGAGTACATGACCCAACCATCGCAAACTGTGTAACCTGATTAACTCACCAACCGATCGTGTAGTCCGAGCATTCTGAGACACGTCCTGGCCAATAACTGCATTGCTCACGTGATCAGTTGATTTGATATGAGCTAAATGGTTAGGATAGCGGTAGTTAAATAGCAAGTCTATTGATATCCCCGTCGCGAACTGACCATGGTTACGAAACATCAAGCAAAACGGAATGCACACAAGCATTTCATACCATTCATTTCAACGACAACCAGACGCCTCTCCGATGCCATATAATGCATGTTGACAAAGACAACTCGTGCGTTTGCCATCTTCGCTGATATCTCATCAGCAATATTACAAGCTGACGAGATAGTGCTACCCAAGTAGTGAAACTGTTCCACAGTCTCAAGTGGATTGTTTGCAATAAAGAACGTAGAAGTGGGAATGCCCTGGTAACGAAACAGCACTTTACACTCCAATGATGTGAAGTGCACTTCATACAAACCAGCCCGGTTAGTCACCTTGTTCATGGTGTGCAGATGGGGAGGTAGCGTAAGACAATGCTATTCACATATTTCAAGTCAGCCAACCGAGCTTCAGTAAGAAACTCAACAGCAGGCCCATTGGATTCTCCAAACACAGTCTTTTGGTCCAAAATGACCATAACCGTCGGCCACCTGTAAGGGTATCGATGTTCCAAGACCCATCGAGGAGTAAAAGTGTGATCAGTGTCCCCTTGACCGCACCAGAATCCTGCCCGTTCGTCATACATCTGCCTTCCCTTGAATTCAATGAACAAACGTAGGTTAGGGTCAGTGAGTAACGTAGATCCAATAGACACTGGACTGATGTATCTATGGTTGTCACATAGACTCCGACTCACTTCTTGAAAGCGGAAATTACTGTTGATAAGCACCATTCACCGAATATCTCTCAAGTCTCCTAAACTGTCCAAAAGAGTTTTGTCAATTCTGATATCAACCTCTCTTCATCATCTTTGGAAAGAGTAGAAAGTGGATCTGGGTCTGATTCAAGGACTTTGCTACGCTTCAGCTGCCTAAGCTCCAGGACCACTTCTGCTTCCGATGGAAAACCGTCTGAAACGCGACAATTCATCATTCCAGTGGCGTCGTCCATATGTTAGGTTTAACTGGCTGATTGAGTTGCGTAATTTATAAACCAATAACCCAGAAAGAGTTCTTTGAACTCGCTTCACTCGAGCACCAGTTAATACCCATGCAGTCACGAGTGTATCTTTGAGCAAATGAAAAAATAAAACGAGCAAACACAACAGAATGATCCCAATCCTGGTAGTCGCACTATCTTTTATAATGTACTGTTAAACGATCAGGTTGAGCCCATGACTAAGATATACAAGGCTACCTCCGTAAGATACAATGCTTCGTCCTGGTACTCGAGACAGCGACCGAAGTGCTCACAGCTGCAACAATCTTCACGATTACCAGTGCGTCATGCCCGAACATCAAACATTCATTTAGAGGCATATGACCACTATCATCATTTAAATCTCCGACTGGAGTAGTTACGCTACAGTGCATGTCCTGCTTCAGAAGATCGATGAGGACGTCGTAGAGCGCATCTTTGGTGGCGTTCGAACAATTATCCGTTGGAGTGTAAGCTGATATAACGAATACACGACGCTTTTCCGATTTGAGTTCACAGACCTTAACCGATGCGTCATCTGTGGCGTCGAAAAGACGTTCGATTGTCGCTGAAAGGAAGAGTATATAATGCTTGTGTGCGTTCTGTTTTGCTCTATGGTTCGGAGACGTGGCCTGTTCGCAAGGAAGATATCAACAAGCTTGCTGTATTTGACCATCGTTGTCTCCGCCAAATTGCCCACATTAAGTGGACTGATCGCGTGAGCAATGCGGCAGTTCGCCGGCGCGTATTCCGCGATCAATGGTCAACTACTCACGTTGCACAGCCTGCGATGGTTAGGTCACGTACTCCGCATGCCAGCTGATCGTTTACCGTACCGGGCATTATATACTGAGACCACCAACAGTTGGGTGAAACCACGTGGTGGTCAAGCGACAACGTGGTCACGAAATATGAAGACCCTGACTGCTCCACTGAGTAAAGTGGGTAGGTGTCGCCTGCCTGGATGGGGTCCTCGTGATCACTCAAACCGCTGGTTAGAGACGCTATCCGAGATGGCGGTGTGTCGCAGTCAATGGCGTACCTGCATCCATACCATTTCTAGTTCTTTTGCTTAGACTTCTATTAATTTTCAACCTTCTTAGTAACGTTTTCTTCTAGGATATTCCACGTCACTGTTGAGGTGAGCGGCAGCCCGAGCCACAGTACCTTTTGGTCAGGCTCATGGCTGCTATGATGATGATGATGATTGGGTATGACAGCGTATAAGAGACTGCCTAATGAAACCCAACGGTGTAAACATTGCCCTGCTTTGGAACTCAGTGCGATTCCCACTGTACTTTGGTCACTAGATTACACAAGGCTAGGATCCCAAGTCAAAGCCAGTTATCCAGCGGATGTAGGGTTTCTACATCCAACGAAATACTAAGGACTCACAATTCGTAAGCAGTAGAGCGGAGTGGCAATCTATACTAAAGTTAGTCCACGATACTTATCTTAAATTTTCGTTCATTTATTATTGTGTTGATCAGATTTATTCTACGGTACTGGATTGGCACTCGGTCTGTTTTCTTCTATTTGCTTCCTAAAGGAAAACACCATGTAAACGACTCTGGATATACGTACATGACTATATATAAAAATAAGATAAATCAACATAATTTCTGAACAACTCGCTAGACCAGGTCTAGGCTGGTGAAAATTCAGTATCAGAAGTTAAACGTTAGAAATACACGGAATTACATATTGCCTACAAGCTGCTCTGAAAATAGGGAATCCTTAACCGATCTCAAGCAAATCCCAACTGAACCAACACGAATTCAAAGATTTAGATTATCAGTAAAAAGAACAATGAGATACGGTCCAAGCTACGGACATGAACAAAAGGTAGAATACAGAGTGATCCGCTATGAACAGAGTGAAGCAGCTTACTGTCATCATTGATGGCTTGATCTGAAAAGTGATCATCATCCGCATCAAATGGGAAGACTTTCGTGTCATTCACATCACACGCAGGAGGGCTAAGTTGGGATGAGCGAACAACCGGGTTGGAATCCTTGAAAATAAGATAACACAACGAAATAGCATGAAGGTAATGAATTGAAAAAGGAAATCGTACACTCTATAAAACGAGTTGTTCGTGTGTGGAACACCGACACTGGTCGAGTTTGAGTCTGCAAAGATCATTGGAAATTAACAGGCAATTTTCAACAACGACACCACGAAGAAGACCACAAATATAGTTGTGCTTCCAAATCTCAAGTAGTTGAGCAACTGATACATGAACACGGTGACACATGACTGGTAAACAGACCATTACACTGAGCTAGAAAAAAGGGGGAAATATTAACGTACTGTAGAAAAATCTACGAATCTTCGTAGATTTTTCTTTTTCTGGCAACTTATTCATATATTAATTCTATCAACAAGAAAGTGGCGGAAACGGCTCTGAGTTAGATTAAGCTATGTTACAAACGCAAATGTTTTGTTTGACAGCGGATTATTAACATAATCAACGAGTTGAGGTAAGTCGTATGGGGAGGATTGTGAAGAAATGGGCGGCAGCAATTCTACAACGGACGTACCGAGCTAACAACAAATTATTGCAACAGACATTGTGAATACGGAGTGACAACGGAGGGCAACAACAATGACATAGATGGACAGTTTGGAGGAAGAAGTACCACCAAACTGGATTTATACCAAAACCATTGACTATCCATACGGATCGACCAAAACTGAACCAATGAACGGTAACGTAACCAATTAATGTAACCATGTACGAATCAACACGAACTCATGTCAGCCGCAACCCAGTCATTCGTTAACAAAACTAATCTCCACATGAACAAACACTAGGCAGGGAAGCCACCGAATTTAAAGTCTGAGGAAAGCACACACTCATCAGCAAGAGGGATATACATAAAAACGGCTTTTGAAGGAGCACAGAATATTGAACATCAAACAACCATAACAAGTATTAGCGGCGGTAAATAAAAACCCGCGACCCATTGTACGGGAATTGAAAAAAAAAAATTCACACCAAACGGCAGAGGTACGTAGGAAAAACAGTTACACAGAAAACAATAAAAAACAGTAATACCAAGCTAAACACATTACCATACTATATATATATATATATATATATATATATATATATATATATATGAGCTGGGAAACAAACTTTACTAACAAAAATCTCCATCAGTTTTCCATCGTCGCTATTTTTCACCTAACTGCACGGTAAGTCTGTCTGCTGAGTTCGATTGACCAGTATTTTGAGCTCAAATGACCTTACCTACACTGGAGGAAAAAGATAGTTGACATGTTGTCATCGAGAACCGTTTTTTTGCCACAGATGAGCACAAAAACTGATCAGAATATGATGTTTGATCATTTGGAAGTATGCTTAAAAGACAATGCTTGTTATGTTTCGATAACTACGCACGGTATGCGCGTGTATGCGTTGTTTCCCACCAACCTACTTGGCCAATCATGTGATTGCATAGCCAAGGGGATTGATACGCATGCTGATGCATGCTCTTATGTTCACTCTGTGTTTACGCTTGCGTATAACTGTTGCTAGTGTTTACTCTACTCGTTACGATACACAAACTACTTTATTGACTTATTTTTTTAGAATTACAAGATGTGACATCGACATCGGTGTACGACCCTCTTACGACGGATTCATTGCATTTCCTCAAACAGTTCTGCATGGATCCCACCGTACAAGCGACTGACTGTAGAACGCGGGTCTTCTTGAAAAACACTGACTGCAGATTACACAAGTATCCTTACCATGTTCCAGGCGATAGTGAGGTTGATGGGGAACAACCACTTTGAAACACTTCGGCTTCATCTTGGCTCGGAAGATAAGGAAATCTCTGACACACTGACTTCACGATCGAAGGTTACAGCCAAGTAGACTGCACGATTTGTCCCGCATTATTTTTTTGCGTGCCACTCTTGCAGCTAGTTCCACCATTTTACTCGAGTATGTTGCCCTTGTACCATCCCATATGTTCACCGGATCACACAAATACGGATTCGGCTGATACTGTTACCATTTGTTGACTTAGCGAGCATAAATGCTATAATGCTAAACAACTTACCGAAGCCAAGCCGTCTTCCACAGACGATTTGACAGCGTATTTTGAATGGGACGACAACGTTGTTCAATTCCTTTTGCAGTTGAAATCATATTACGCTATAGTGTTTCTGAGCATATTTTTCTTATGATTTTAACTTTTAAAAGTAGCAAATGTATTTCGAATAATGACAAGAAGATTTCGGGAAAAAAATTGTGGGAAAGATTCAGGAAGTTAAGAAAGACTGCATTAATATGTGCAGAAGTTTGCCGTACTAATACCACTCCCTTCTGTGCCTGATGGCATCTTCGATGAAAACTGTCCTTTGGACCCCAATCTGGAAACCGAGAACGCCCCACTGTAGCAAACCCTTAAGTAAGTCCCTAAGTGTCGACTATCCAACCGAGCTTGCTGGACTGCATATTCGTGGACGTTCGCAGAACAAAAACGTTGAGGGAAAAATGCGTTTATTTCCGTCGGTGGTCTTGCAAACTGTACATCCTGTTGATAGTACTCTACGAAGATTAAATTTAAATGATGTTATACTGCAGGTTTACACATCGTTCAGTCACCTTCGCCGCCTTGTCAGTCGAGCCTCATCTAGTTCCGACTACTAATATAACTTTTACCCGATTTGACCCCGACCTGTCCAACGGCACGTTCCACCATACTCGATAGAAAGGGAGTGGTGCTTCTTACTGAACACACGTTGAGTGTACTGTCCACTTCAGCACTACCTGTAAGCCTGACAGCTTCTTTGTGTTTGATCGATCGATCATGCGATTTCTTAGTCAAGACAGTCGATACACATGTTGATTAATGACCTTGCGTTCAATTTGCGCCCACACCTGTGTGTGGCCGTTGCTTGCTCTCAGTCTGCCTGTTACAATACTATGAACTACTTCAGACTAAGTTTTGGAATTATGTGAAATAACTGTTGATAATAAATGCCCTTTATTAACAAGAGGTGATTCAATATTTTTATTCCAGGAATGTTCGGTGCCTAAAGTTATTTGCACGCTTTGCCCTAGTGTTGACATCTTGCGAGTGTGCTGAAGTTAGGTTTGACACATCGCAGATTACTTATTGTCAATTTCGGCATGTGTTCATAGCGTTGTTAGCGCGTGGTCACTTCGATTGCAGAAAAGCTTGTCAGCTGTCTAGCATCCACCGTCGCCTAACGTGCGTGAACAATATTTCTGCGGAAAGCGTAGATCACATACGTATGTTACTGTACCTCATTCAAATCCGATTGTAATACTCGAAAAGCAAGCCACATCACACTGACCGGTTCCCATTGCATGAAGTGATCTGGTCAATCTAAATCGTCTAGACCAAGATGCATCGGAGTATTGTTTCATATATCTTCGGACGAATGTTATTCTCAGATATCAAGGGTGGTCGATCTGAGTCTAAGCCATTTGAGAACTTCACCACTTTCAGTTAACTATGCGGTAGCCAGAAATCCTAAACAATCAAAGTGGTTTACGTAGTTTTAAAATGTAGAGCTTTGAGTAATCGGTGGATTGAACAAACTGGAAACCCGTCAAGTCTGAGGTAGTTGTCATTTCAGCCACGTTGTTACGATTCGTTTGAAGCGAAAATATCTGTGGATATCACCCGAAATACACGTTGAAATAATCTCCGAAACTACCATTGGATGCAAAGCACAACGGTTTGACAGATCGATGTACGTGGCGTAATATTATGCTCGCGCTTTTGTTTATGTGCTGTTCGATAAAAATGTGGTAAATTTGCCACTGCGCCATACCTCCTGGCTACAAGACGATCGCACACACTTTGGCTCGTCGTATTCTTATTCCGCAGAGAGTCGAAACAAACATCTTACGATTGAACTATAGATTACGCATACAATATTCAGAATAAATTGGTGTCAGGGCACTGACGAAAGTTTTGGCTAACACAGCCAAACTCAACGGGTTGTATAACTAGATGGACATCTACAGGTCGGTCAACAAAATTTCCATGTTTGACCTATATTGTCGAATTATGGAATCTTCAGTGTTGTGTGTGGTTTGTTGTCGGCTCAGCACCGTTATTTTATGTGCTAGGGTTGTTTTCGATTGCATCGTTTTGTCTGCGCATATAAAACAATGGTAAGACTGTCATTGAGAACTCTAATACTGTCATCAGCCGGGGAATCGTGTGTGTTCAAAATCTTCGCAAATCTGATCAGCTTACTAAAATCCGACTTTTCGTTGATCCTCGTGTTGTGTACTACGTCAGTCAGCACTGTGATATCTGAATCCTCATTATATGGCTCACGTTCATCGTACCAGTCTGTCTGGGTTATTTTACCTTCAACTGTACCAGAGAAATGAACACAACTTTATCACACCAATGCCGCCGAGCATCAGAATGGACGTTCCAACTGGGCGAGTGTGGATGAAAGTTTGTCCATTGAAGAGGAATACAGAATTTGACAATTTGATGACCTCGATTGTTCCAGTGAATCATTTGTAGAGAAGAAGTCGCGAATACCTAAAGTAATTCATCCAGCAATTGACATACAACCCGCTTGTACCCTGTTTTCGAAGACTGCCACAGTTATTGGATTAACGACCAAATGGATAAAATCCCCAACTGGAAACATGAAGGGTAGCCGGCTTGATCCCATCCGTATTATCTTTTCTTGATGAGACCACACAAGAAGGAAACTAACGGATTGTTTGGTTGAAGGTGCACTCCATATCATAGTATTGCTTATACAATGTTAAACCGCGATCGCGGAACTATTTGGTCGGTAAAACACGGCGTGAGCAACTGAATCAGGCAGTTGAATGCACTAGTGCCTTAGATTGATAAAAAAACAAATCAAAGGGCTAGGCTCGTTAGATGCCATGATGTATAGTAGCATTAAAAAAACACTGCCTCACGCTGTGATGATAACGAGCTCCGGAAATATGAACACCGAAGTTCATATTGGACCGGAAACCGCACGTTCAATCTGTCAAAATAAGTGTCTGGTTTTTTTTTCTGTCGAGTGTCTTGTCAGTGTCTATTTGGCGTTTAATTTCAGCGTTAAATGACTGCATTTTTGAATCAGCGGATCGGCTCCATTTGTAGCTGTTACTGAAGTACACATTATAGCACATCGACGAATATTCTTGGAATGACGATAATAAATCCGAACAACAATGTCGTCTCATTCAAAATACGCTGTCAAATCGTCTGTGGAAGACGGCTTGGCTTCGGTAAGTTGTTTAGCATTATAGCATTTATGCTCGCTAAGTCAACAAATGGTAACAGTATCAGCCGAATCCGTATTTGTGTGATCCGGTGAACATATGGGATGGTACAAGGGCAACATACTCGAGTAAAATGGTGGAACTAGCTGCAAGAGTGGCACGCAAAAAAATAATGCGGGACAAATCGTGCAGTCTACTTGGCTGTAACCTTCGATCGTGAAGTCAGTGTGTCAGAGATTTCCTTATCTTCCGAGCCAAGATGAAGCCGAAGTGTTTCAAAGTGGTTGTTCCCCATCAACCTCACTATCGCCTGGAACATGGTAAGGATACTTGTGTAATCTGCAGTCAGTGTTTTTCAAGAAGACCCGCGTTCTACAGTCAGTCGCTTGTACGGTGGGATCCATGCAGAACTGTTTGAGGAAATGCAATGAATCCGTCGTAAGAGGGTCGTACACCGATGTCGATGTCACATCTTGTAATTCTAAAAAAATAAGTCAATAAAGTAGTTTGTGTATCGTAACGAGTAGAGTAAACACTAGCAACAGTTATACGCAAGCGTAAACACAGAGTGAACATAAGAGCATGCATCAGCATGCGTATCAATCCCCTTGGCTATGCAATCACATGATTGGCCAAGTAGGTTGTGGGAAACACACGGTTGGCGGCATCCGAAACGGATTAGCCTGTCACAGTGACCGAAGCCAGAGGACGCCTGCGCTTCAAACCATCACCCAAGTGGCTTGCGCTGCACCACTTGTGGTTCCACTCACACACCACGTATCCGGTGTAAACCCGAAGGAATAAGACCAGTAGGTGTGTGAGTGAGGCCTTTGTGTCCAGCCGGCCAATGCTGGTTAGCCAATTGAATGGCTAGCAGGAAAAGGAAACCCTTATCTCTCGGAAAATAAACAGAGAGAGACTACAATGACAAGATCTAAACTGAGAAGAAAGATATGTAAAATGTAATACAAGAAGCATTTCAGTATACGAGTGAATGTTAGTGCATTCTAGAGAGGATGAAGATAAGAAACAAGATTCAGATTGGACTACGAAAAGAACAGGCAAATTCATCATACAATACACCAACAAAGCTGAAGATAACAATGGGTAGAAGACCGCAGACACCCAGGTTTCTGAAAGGAGAAGCGGATTAGTAGCCAAACGACCATATTCTTGGTCGATGCAATCAGTAACAGAGATGCTGACAGATGTGACCTACCTCAGCCTATCGTACTCGTCGTCTCTTCGCCGACGGTGCACTATGAGTACGCTGGTGACCTACTAATCCGAGGCGGCCAGCGCATTCACGGCCGCACACATCGCAACGCCATATAGTCATGTCACCACGACCTATGGCACCGATGGTTCCTTTGCGTACCGCGCGCTTCCGTTCTCGGCCGCGTAATAACTGCTCGTTGAACTCGCGGACGTTCGTCCGAATCGTATTCCTCCAGACCGTCCGGTTCAACGCTAAGTCTTCCCAACATCTGAAATCAATTTTACAACGTGAAAGACTCACCTGCACAGCATCCTGGTATCTCCGCTTTTGACCACCAGGATTTCGCTTACCTGATCTCAGTTGTCCATACAGAAGCTGCTTCGGAATACGGTCATCGCCCATCCGACGGACGTGACCCAGCCAACGAAGCTGATTCAGCATCAACATGGCTTCCATCCCGTTCATGTCCGCTCGCCGCAATACCTCAGTGTTCGGAATCATGTCCGACCACCGAATACCCAAGATGCGTCTTAGACATTGCAAATGAAAGCGGCTAAGATAGCGCACGTTCCGCTGATACAACGTCCATGTTTCACTGCCGTACAGCAGTATAGACAGCACCATACACACACACATGAATACACAACGTTAAGTCACACTCACCGAATCAGGCTTAAGCGTAGGTGATCGGGCGGCCTCGGTTGGTCCGGGAGTGCTGAGTTCATTCTGCATTTGTTCCCTCTGCCGAACGAGATGGTGGGAAACAACGCATACACGCGCATACCGTGCGTAGTTATCGAAACATAACAAGCATTGTCTTTTAAGCATACTTCCAAATGATCAAACATCATATTCTGATCAGTTTTTGTGCTCATCTGTGGCAAAAAAACGGTTCTCGATGACAACATGTCAACTATCTTTTTCCTCCAGTGTAGGTAAGGTCATTTGAGCTCAAAATACTGGTCAATCGAACTCAGCAGACAGACTTACCGTGCAGTTAGGTGAAAAAAAGCGACGCTGGAAAATTGATCGAAATTTTCTTTGGTATAGTTAGTTCCATAACCTATGGAACTCGGCATTCGTCCAGAGGTATGGTGAAAAATTTCAGATCTCCATAATGAACAGAAAGTTGTCGACAAGGTTACAATATGGAGCATTGAATACAGGCGAATTATGACAAGAAACTGATGGGAAGCTAGATATGTCTGATCGCTAAGCTTAGACGACCATACATCGCTCATTTTCCAATTGGTGAAACGGAAATCTTGAAGACTGGAGCACAGTGATAATTGGTTGACAAATTTCGGAAGAAGAGGTTGAATAAACTCAAGTAGTCCCTTCACGTCGACATGGTTTGATTTGAGCTGGCGGGAGACTTGCATTACAGGGGTCGATGAATCCAATATTAAAACACAGCTT
Organism: Paragonimus kellicotti; assembly: GCA_014220965.1. Taxonomy (NCBI): domain Eukaryota; kingdom Metazoa; phylum Platyhelminthes; class Trematoda; order Plagiorchiida; family Troglotrematidae; genus Paragonimus; species Paragonimus kellicotti. Next base: position 40,542 of record LOND01001029.1, read on the forward strand.
TCATCCAGACTGCATAATTGATTCAAACGCAGTTCAGCTGTACCCCCTTCATCGTAGGTTGCCGTTTGATGTTGGAACAACGGATCTACCTGTACAGAAGAAAGATGTGACAGAGTGAAATGCTTGGATAAACATGAGTTGAACGTGTAATAACTTATATTAAAAGTTAACAAAGGGTGATCAAAAGTGCACGTAATAATGCTGCTCAAAAGTGCTCAAAACTATGAAATCAACTCCTGCGATAGTAAAAACAGTACCTATCACACAAAAACTAACGGAAGCAAACAGTTAAACAAACATTTAGTATATCCGTGCATATTTTGATCACTACGACCATACGGAGGATGTTTACTTGCAACTCATTATTCCCAACTTGCGGCCCAAATGTACTCAACGGTGAATAAAAGATTCCGTATTCCAAGAAGTCTTCAACTGACTAGTTGATAAAGGGTTTAAAGAAGTAACAGTTGCAGATATTGCGCGAACATATACCACTAACAGCAGAGATTCGTATCACTACCGCCGCCACAATCAATCAGAATTATGGACCGGCGTTTCTCTATGAAACTCTCTCCGGGTAAAAAACATCATTCTGTTGTCGGAAAGAAGATACAATCACTGAGTATCCCACGTTCTCAGAGAAACATGACGAGCTACTGGACTGTTTGGATGTCGCGAAATTTACATGCTCCTGTGGATGGAATCATCAGTTACGATACCAGCGTCCCATAAAAGGTGCCTGTAAGCACTTACTAACCACGAGAGATAGAATGGCTACGTCAACGAGGCGTCTTCGTTATTCGTAACCGGCTGCATGCGGAAAATTCGAAAACGCAAACTGCTCTGACCTCCACATGCTTAACAAATGCAACTAGGAGAAATTACTTTGTAGCGCTAAAACCTGAAGCATCTCTTATCTCTGCGCCCGATTTGTCGTTCTTCCACAACTTATGCAAATGTTTCAACAGAGCATGATTTTCCCAAATTACACGGAAAGCTAGAAATTCTTTCCACAGGAAACAGACCATCATTTCCCATATGTGGTTACGCTGTAGCACATGTCGCTACATCACCTCCTTTTGCAAACCTCGCTTCAGACTGTAAAAGGATAACCATTAAATCCAGATTTCCAATCTTCGAAGACGAGTATTTCATTTAAGCAGAAATACAGATTACTCGAGAAAAATATAATCGAACTACTTAAAGCTCCCTGGAAGATCCGAATATTCGTCACTGCCAACGAGCGTCAAAAGAAATGAGTGATAACCGATTATGGTTAAACAATTAATCGTTTTACTTATCTTGACGCATATCCTTTGTCAGAGATGGTGGGGGAAATGACTAATTGTCCGCTTCCCGGTGCTCTTGATCAACAGGTTCCCATAGTGCAAGGTGATAACATCTATGAGTCCTCTGAAACATGCAGAAGAATTTACCAATTCCGAAGTTTAACTTGCGTAGTTATTGTTGTGGTCGCATGTTTACAAAGGATTGTTTAAATCATGAGACGAAAACTTGGACGGAACTTCTGTCTGTGTCGATAGTATTGTGGTCTGTGTCGAAGAACTTCATGAACACGACAATAATCTGAACAGGTTCCCAGCTGTAAAATAAAACACGGCTAGACATTAAACCATAAATGTTTCTGCGTTTAAGACAATCAATCCGTTCAGTTATTAGGTTTCCAAAGGCATGACGAAACCTAATCCGGAACATTTCAAATCTTTTCGGGAGCTACAGCCACTCCGTGACATGAAATCATAAGAAGTAGTGGGCACGTTCGCCCATTATTCTCAATGGATATCTTATTTTCAGGTGAAAGCTAGCTCATAACCAAATCTGTGCGGCCTCAGAAGAGATTGCTACTGTTTTCGAAGACCCTGAAGATGGAATAATTAATCCTATAACAGTCATCGTAGATGGAAAGGATTCAGTAGTGCTTGAAACCGATGTTGCTATCGCTGCGATAGTAAATCAGAATTGTCGTCCAGAAGCCTTCTTTTCGAGGATCTTTTCCATCAGCGAACGGCATGATTCTGCCATCGCAAGGGAGGTGTACGTAATCGTAGAGTTCATTCACAGATAAAAACATCATTTAGCTGGCATATGTTTCAAAGTTACGGCGGATCAGCGTTTTGCTATACTTAAGTACGACTTCAAGCAGGAAAGAAAAGTAAAACAACGGCAAAATACAGCGGTGGCGTGTCGGACTTTTGCCCTTAGGTATAGATGATGACACAGATCTGGTGGTGAGAATAAGGCAGCCGACATGTTCTCCTGAAGTTTCTGTTCCAGCTTGTTTACTGTTAAAACCTGAAATCTCTACACGGAACGCAATGGCATCCTGGCGTGCCTCAAATGATTCATCTTTCCAGAGAAAAAAGTCTCAGGTTTTCGACTGCGGATATTAAAGCCGCAACACAACAATGCCGATCACGTACCCAATTAAAAACCAACTAAAGAGAACTCGATCAAAGCAACGCAACCCTTCGAGAGACCCAGTACACATTCCAAACGATCATTACCACAACGAACCCGCAAAAAAATCTATTGAAAAGTATTGATGAGTTTTCGCGTCTACCCTTTGCATACTCCCGTCTTGACGTATTCGATCCCAGTCATAAAGAGTCCTGTCAATCTGTTCGCCTGGTTTAGCGTGACGTCTTTTACTCACTTTCACTGGGACGCAAAATTCATGTCTGACAAACTGGCTGAGTTTTGCATGAACTGAGTGACGCCACAAGCCGGTCGACCGTGTAAAACTCATATTGCAAAGGGCGGTTAGAACGGTTAAGCAGAATATCGGGGAAAACTAAAAATCTTGTTCTGCGCTCGGAAGAATTGCGAACTGTCCAGTAGGAATCAGTTCAACCGGAGGTAGCAGGTTCTATCACGCCTCTTCTGTATACAGCCAGAAGGGCCACACCACATGAACGAATGTACTCATACAGTCACTAGTTTGCACAGATTCCCGGAATCGTGCTCAGTAAACGATACACTCGGTCGTATAAATGTGATCCTTTGGTTAGGAAGGCTGAACTTCTCAAACGCAATCTAGTCACCATTATCACTATAAAGATCATGAAAATGACAAGGAGGTACTCTGATCCGGGCTGCAGCGCGAACCCAAAAGTGACAAGGAATATCTTAGGAGAGTAAAGTTGTTGGGAAAAGGCACTTTTTCCCAAAAATTCGCCATATTTGCCGAGAAAAATGGATTTTCCATTTTTGGAGAATTTGAACGCCCGCCAGAATTCTCGAACGTCCGAGAAGCTACGCTCAGCTCTGATTGGAGTTGTTCGGGTGTGTCGTTCTGAGTAATCTCTCAGGGGAACAAGCATCCACGGTCGATCCGCACCACCTAGGTATCGTGAATAATGGTGATGACGACCGTGTCGGAGAATTTTACAACGCAAACTGCATATAAATTTGTCGTCAAAGATCTGGTAGGATGCACTAAAACACATTTTGTCAGAAACATGTTTGAAGGCGCAGATTCGAATAGAGTCTTTGTTTTGATCCTATGAAGGAAAATCACAATGTGAGAGCGAAGAACACGAGTATGTTTCACACACAGACCCAACGCGCTGTTTATTACTCGGCCAAGATCGACGATCGGGTGGTACTCGTGTGAAGAAGGTATGGTTCATCTCCCCGTCTACTCGGACCATATCTCAATCGGTCTCCGGCAGCACAGGCTGGCAGGATAGTGGGACTCTCTGGAGGAGTTCATATTTGCAAGAGAACAATTGGTTTCAGCTTGCCTTATCACCAGATCCTCTCTGGTGAGAGAGCGTGAGAGGGGCCCGTGAAATGGATCATGTTGAGTTCAGCGTTTGCGGAACGCGCGGCCCTCCTGTCGGAGTGGTCTAGGCCAATGATGCTCAATATTTGTTCGAGAGCTAGTGACACACTAAGCTATGGAACGCGGAGACATCGCGTTACCTCTCCGACCTCGTCTCGTGTATACGATATAAATGGATGGTGTGGAGATGTCTTGAATATCAGAACTGTACTAAACTCTCCAGACTATTTTACTGCGTAGACTTGAACAGTAGCTCGTGACTAATGGGTGGTCGACATAGATCGAAAATAGTAGAGAGTCTCCCGATAGCTATCACACATAATATGAGAGGGTTTAACAAAGACTTTGTCAGTGATGACACCCAGTGCACACAGAGAGTGTTGCACTCAGTCTATGTAGAGAGATTTGCTTAGCTATTATTACAAGTATACTTGCACCTCGTGATGTCATCTATTCACGTGTCAGGTACATCTAGAGTTAGCAACAGAACACCAGTTCTAGGTATGTGAACATTCTGCGAACATGAATTCTAACTGAGCAGGATTCCGATCCAGTCGTTGGTGTATTATTATATTTTAACCTTTGTGACGGGTCCCATCTCGGAAGACATCGGTGAGAGCACCACTGTATATATTGCATAGAGGACTTGCAACCGCGTGTTGCGGCTATGGGTCATAGTTTTGTATAAGGATCCTAGAACGTCTCGCTGTATTATGTCGACACATCCAGAGGTTATGATTTGTTAACTCTGTTTCTCGAGCAGACAGAGCGCTGAGTTACAGACAGGATACACGTGAATTCTCGTGAGAGATTACGTGGATTGAATTGCATGCGCACTCCGAGATCTTTCAGCAACTGAGAGAGACACTTCAAGCTGCTGTTTTTCATTTTGGAGAAGGTATCCAACAATGGCTCTCGATCAGAGAGGACGGCTGCTATTTTGCAAGACTTCTAGTGCAGAGTAGGTTGTACGATTATTCTGATTTACACAAGAATGGTCTCACTAGATATTACTCACGCCATCTCTACGTTATGTGGCCTTAATATTTAAGAGTCCGAGTGGTTGATCTATACGCATATTGCTCGGTGAAGAGAGCTGACGCTTTGAATGATACCGCAATGACGTCACAGGAGGGAACTGTCAGAGCTAGCGGGGTCGCGGTTGGTTGGGTGTTGAGATTGTTCCTAGCGCTAGGTTGACAGACCTAGAGTATTCGGATGACACTGTCTCACTTAGCCCCTCTATTGAAGACATGCAGATCATGCTGAACAAGATGAGTGATGAAGTGCGCTTCGCATCTTCAAAGTGTAAGTGCTGTTTCAAGACTGGGGCATTTCCACTCCTACTTTCTTTATTGCAGGTAATCCACTTGAGACTGTGGACAGTTTCACATACTTGGGTAGCACTATCTCGTCAGCTTGTAATATTGCTGATGAGATCAACGAGGATAGCAAAGGCACGAGTTGCCTTTGCCAACCTGCGTCATCTGTGGCGTCGAAAAGACGTTCGATTGTCGCTGAAAGGAAGAGTATATAATGCTTGTGTGCGTTCTGTTTTGCTCTATGGTTCGGAAACGTGGCCTGTTCGCAAGGAAGATATCAACAAGCTTGCTGTATTTGACCATCGTTGTCTCCGCCAAATTGCCCACATTAAGTGGACTGATCGCGTGAGCAATGCGGCAGTTCGCCGGCGCGTATTCTGCGCGACCAACTGGTCAGCTGACTCACGTTGCACAGCCTGTGATGGTTAGGTCACGTACTCCGCATGCCAGCTGATCGTTTACCGTACCGGGCATTATATACTGAGACCACCAACAGTTGGGTGAAACCACGTGGTGGTCAAGCGACAACGTGGTCACGAAATATGAACCCTGACTGCTCCACTGAGTAAAGTGGGTAGGTGTCGCCTGTCTGGCTGGGGTCTTCGTGATCACTCAAATTACTGGTTAGAGACATTATCCGAGATGGCGGTGTGTCGCAGTCAATGGCGTACCTGCATCCATACCATTTCTAGTTCTTTCGCTTAGACTTCTATTAATTTTCAACCTTCTTAGTAACGTTTTCTTCTAGGATATTCCACGTCACTGTTGAGGTGAGCGGCAGCCCGAGCCACAGTACCTTTTGGTCAGGCTCATGGCTGCTATGATGATGATGATGAGTCTCTGTAAGGAGGTTTTACGTTTTCATCAACACTTTTGTTACGACCCCCTGATAGAGAAAGACAAGAACAAAACACAAAGACCACGAGCAGTATCTCTATCACGAACGAACGCAACGATATTGCCAAATTGCACGAAAACCAGAGCGCAAATATCGGAGCCCAACTCTCGCAACTTAGATCCCCCCAACAAGTAAGGAAAAAGACGGCCTTCAAACGAGCTTTATTTGCTGCCCAGCCAGAAGGCA
>LOND01001029.1:51926-75146 GCA_014220965.1 Paragonimus kellicotti
ATATATCCAGGTTCCAATGATTGAATGAGGCGATTGAGGTCGCTTAAGCTAAGCACTTGTCAAGAGGTGAAACTCGTGGTTGTGCCCACTCTTGAGGATAGCATGTTGGAGTTGGTTCGGTCTAAAAATTTAGTCGTAAGAAAGTTGGAGAAAGTGTAAAGAAAACAATAGGCCAGAACTGGGTTTGTCAACATGTGTCATCTGTGGCGGCGGGAAAAAAAATTATCCCAACGAAAGGGCTCGCGTACTTCCATGTTCTGTGGAATGTTTTCTGAACCCAGCCTATTTCGTCAAAATCATCGTCAGTCTTGAGCCTGACAAGCAGGTACTCTGACCCGGGCTGCCACTCACCCCAAAAGTGACGAGAAATATCCCGGAGAAGGAAAACGCTATTGAAAAGGTTTGAAAATAGAATAATGAAAGGAGATTAGGCGGAAGAACTAGAAATGATATTAGTGCAGGTACGCCATTGAATGCGGCATATCATCTCCGATAATATCTCTAAGCCAGTTATTTGAGTGATCACGAGGACCCATCCAGGCAGGCGACACCTACCCACTTTGCTCAGTGGAACAGTCAGGGTCTCTCATATTTCGTGACCACGTTGTCGCTTGACCGACCACGTGGTTTCACCCAACTGTTGGTCTCAGTATATAACGCCCGGTATGGTAAACGCTCAGCTGGCATGCGGAGTACGTGACCTAACCATCGCAGGCTGTGCAACGTGAGTAGTTGACCAATTGATCGCGCATCCCGAGCATGCCAGAATACACAATGGCGCACGGCCTATTCAAGCGGAAGACGTCCGTCAGTTACCCAATTGCGGCGATCGCTGCTTGCACACGATTTCTAGTATGGGGTGAAATTACTGGGGAAGCAACGAAACTGTCAGATAACTCATCTTCGGGGGTAGTGGTCTGAACATATACATAGCTGAGGCAATTCCATATTTTCTAGTTTGTTGACTCGGACACACAATTAATATGCAACTCAACTACTGGATTAGCAGATTCGTCAACCACCTACAGTACCATCGAGTTAGGCACGTAACCACTTATGAATTCACGTCAGTTATTATGTAGTATCTGAGGTCGGAGAGACAATGGCCTGTTGCACGAGCTCTGGTTTAGAACGCAAAAATCATAAACATTTATAGTTAGAACTGGTATCACATAGGGCACAAAACTAACTACTGTGCCTGTGGGAACTGATTGTTTCGGTACTCAAGACTGCTGGAACTTCTGGTCTTTGTGTCCACATTCTCCAGCTTTTTTCTAGATGTGTATAAGAGACGGTAATGAACACTACACATGACCGATCCAGACAAAAACTGAAACTATTCCCTAAGAGTAGCCAATTCGAAACAGCTGCAAAAGAGCAGTGTTAAATGGATACAGGCAGATACAAGTTAGTAGCACATAACACTAGGTTCTTCAGTTTAGGTTCAACCTGACGTAATAATTAGGAATTCACCACTTCTGCAAAAGGAACTGGATGCTTGAGCGCCATCGGAAAACAACTAACCAGACAAGGCGAGTTATACACGGGCAGTTCTAAGAGTAACAATGTTTTCATAGTTATGTAGTTAGAAAATACAGAACAATAGGATAATAATGACAACTTGAGGGTTATCACGAACACTCGTGCACAGCAAATGCTCAGAAACAAACAACGGCAGTGAGTATAAGAAGTTCAGACTACAAGTCCAAATATGATTTAGATGAGATACCCTCAAACAAAGAGCACTCCGGTTGACTGTGACCGCCGGCGTATTATCCAATACGGTCGAAAAACATCCAGTATAATTCCAAAAGCCTGATGTAGTACCGAATACATCCACTGCGCGCAGCGATGATTAGAATCAGACTGTGCTCTAGAGCTGGGCAAGTCCCTCACTACCATGTGAGTCAGAATCCTAAGTCATTGGTCCCTGAGAGGGTCACCCAGGAATACCTCACTTGCTGCTGCCTCGTAGGTTAGAGTTTTGAACCAGAGGCTCTGGGTAGGGTACAACGAGAATACCCTATATCCTTTTGTCCTACAGATCAGGTTTATGAATCGGAGATTTCGGATGGGGTCAATCAAAGAAACCTCATTTCTTGACACAAACGACTGGGAAGTAACACACGTGGTTTGCCCTGACACATAATCCCTCTTCCGCTTCTAACTTTCAGCTCTTCATGTCAAGACAACTGAGGAACACTGGCGCTTTCAATGTCCGCAATCTCCGATAAATAACAGTAAGCTGTTCTGGCTAGAACTTTCCTGTCTGAGACGGGATATGTGATGTCTCTGTAACGCGCCTTTACGGTTCTAGCACAGTGACCCCTTTGAATTTGCCTTAAGATAATGACATGATTCAGGGGGTCTTACTTAGGCTCTCAGGTGATGAGGAAGCCGAATCTCTCGGTCAAGCTGCGGTGGGGTTCGCACTGATTTTTAAGGCAAATTAGAGATCTTTAACTAGATTCCAATAACTGACCTACTGTGTGATGTCACATTTGGTATTTCGTTCGAACTTGGCGAGCACGGAACAAGAGAGACGCCGTTTGTCATTTCCACGTAGCATCAACGTGGTCAGCGAAAACTGGAAATATCTAGCAAACGAATATACAATGGTAACATCGCAAACAGGCAATACAGAACGTAACGATGCTCAAAACCACTAAGAAACAGATGACCTGGACCTTCATCTGAGAATTTATATACCCAAAAACAAAGGTAACGTAACAGACCGGCGTCTGCATAAATGGACTGGAAAAATACCCCACTTGATAGCTTAAAAGTGAAACAGGTGAATCTGAAGACGAAGAGTAATGTGCGTCACGGATCATTTTCAGCAGGTCAAGGCGCAACAAGAGCGAATTCAAAAACAATACCCCTCGAATAAATCTCCGAAAAAAAAATCATTTTGCGGAAAACAAACCTTCCCCAAAAGTGTATGTTCCATAACAGCTGTGTTGTTGCGACTGCGTTTGGTTTGTCACTTCAACTAACTGCGTTAACAAGCGTCGCTTGATTCTACCTAGTTTTGGATATGATAGCGATCGTCAAGAACTTAAGCGTGAGCTGACTACAAGCTTGCCTAAAGACTGGGAACGTCACCTGATCGAACAGTCAGAAGAGATGGGGCGAATCCCTTTTTAGCTGGGAATTGCGGAAAGCTATTTCCCCTGATCCATGGGCGTACTAACCGTTGAGTGGGTGATTGGAACCACCTGAAAAAGACGGCTGAGTTATAACCATCTGGTGTCGCCGAATTAACAGATGGGGTGAACATCTTGTGGGACATTTCAGCTGGACTCAACCAAAACGTATAGATGATGCGACTGGAATGATGAATTGTCGCGTTTCAGACGGTTTTCCATCGGAAGCAGAAGTGGTCCTGGAGCTTAGGCAGCTGAAGCGTAGCAAAGTCCTTGAATCAGACCCAGATCCACTTTCTACTCTTTCCAAAGATGATGAAGAGAGGTTGATATCAGAATTGACAAAACTCTTTTGGACAGTTTAGGAGACTTGAGAGATATTCGGTGAATGGTGCTTATCAACAGTAATTTCCGCTTTCAAGAAGTGAGTCGGAGTCTATGTGACAACCATAGATACATCAGTCCAGTGTCTATTGGATCTACGTTACTCACTGACCCTAACCTACGTTTGTTCATTGAATTCAAGGGAAGGCAGATGTATGACGAACGGGCAGGATTCTGGTGCGGTCAAGGGGACACTGATCACACTTTTACTCCTCGATGGGTCTTGGAACATCGATACCCTTACAGGTGGCCGACGGTTATGGTCATTTTGGACCAAAAGACTGTGTTTGGAGAATCCAATGGGCCTGCTGTTGAGTTTCTTACTGAAGCTCGGTTGGCTGACTTGAAATATGTGAATAGCATTGTCTTACGCTACCTCCCCATCTGCACACCATGAACAAGGTGACTAACCGGGCTGGTTTGTATGAAGTGCACTTCACATCATTGGAGTGTAAAGTGCTGTTTCGTTACCAGGGCATTCCCACTTCTACGTTCTTTATTGCAAACAATCCACTTGAGACTGTGAACAGTTTCACCTACTTGGGTAGCACTATCTCGTCAGCTTGTAATATTGCTGATGAGATATCAGCGAAGGATGGCAAACGCACGAGTTGTCTTTGTCAACATGCATTATATGGCATCGGAGAGGCGTCTGGTTGTCGTTGAAATGAATGGTATGAAATGCTTGTGTGCATTCCGTTTTGCTTGATGTTTCGTAACCATGGTCAGTTCGCGACGGGGATATCAATAGACTTGCTATTTAACTACCGCTATCCTAACCATTTAGCTCATATCAAATCAACTGATCACGTGAGCAATGCAGTTATTGGCCAGGACGTGTCTCAGAACGCTCGTACTACGCGACTTACACCAAGCAAGTAAAGATACTACTCTGAATAGCTTTTGCGACTGCGCACTTTTTTTCCGACGACAGAATGAGATGGCTCGTTGAGAGATCCTCGAAAAGAGAGCGACGAGGCAACCATTTTGGTTTAATGGTCTGATGACATTAATTAATTGCAAATAGCACCAGAGGTTTTCTATCCGTGACCGTTACCGCAGCACTAATCAATCCTCTTTTCAGATTTTAAAAAATAACAGCAACCTCTTCCGAGATAGGAAAGATTTTATGGTATAGAAGACAGCTCATCAAAAAAAGAAACCCATTTAGGAAAATTGAAAACCATTCCCACTACTCGTGATTTTACTTCAGGAGTGGTTCCAACTCTCGGTGATGTGAACGTTCCGGACACAGTTTCTTCATTTTTTTTGGAGATTTGGTACCTGTGCACACTGTTTGAGATAGAAAACGTTTTTTCATTATGCGTCAAAGCACGTTTTTCAGTAATGGACCGGTTATGAACTCCTTCAGATTCTTTTCGTACTCCCGAGGGGCCTTATCATATATCGTAATGTAATTATCATAAGCGAAACTCCCGATGAGGGCTTTCATCTCCTGCGCTTTTATCATGTTCGTTGAAAACTCACGGCCTCATTAGTAACTACGGAAGTTATACGTCAAAGTCTGTTAAGTTTGTTATGCGTTTCAGGATCCGTAAGGATTTTATGACTTGTGATTGTTAAGATTAGTGACAATTTAGAAGAGACCCGATTGCAAAAACTCTGGGTTTCGACTGGATTCGACCCAGCGATGGAAAAAATGTCCAGAAGTGGCAATTGTCATTAACGGCTGAACTACAAAACTTCACAAAAGGCATTCGTCCATGCTGCCTGTTCCCTGACGTCAGCAGAAACAAAACTACGTTCAAATTAGTTGGAACGCTCCTGCAATCACCTCCGCCGCGAAAAAATTCCACAATGTGCTCTTTGATCGTTCTTTTACAAGTCCCACTGACTACACATCACTGCTTGCAGTCTTCGGATCGAAAAGGGGAATTTCTAACTGCAGGGTGATTCGGTCACGGCGTTGCTTCTAAATCAAGTGTGCGTCCATCAGGCAGCTGGACGAGCGGCGGCACTGTCGTGCCTGATTGGTTCACAGACGCAGACCCGAAATAATCGGTAGTTACATTCTGATCTGTCGAATCCGATGTACATCAGATACCCTTGGAGGTCACTCGAGTACCTCCAGTAACTTTTGAGATGGTCTTTGAGGCAATACATGGTACAACACTGGTGGATGTAGGCGGTAGCCGCAATTTGGACTTACAGGTGACCTGGTACAGTACTCCTGGAGACGTTTCTTGATATCTGTTCCGATCGATTGTCTTCTCTTTGAAGAAGGGGTTGTACTATCGACGGATTTGCGAACTAAAGTCATCCGGGAATCAACAGAATGGAAACACCAGCACACCGTGGTTCAGCGCAAGCCGCTTGTGGTGATTGTTAACAGCGGGCATGTTTGTGGCTCCGGTCACTGTGATAGCCTAATACGAACCGTATGCCCCCAGCCGAATACCATTGGTCTACAACCTCAATCAATACTATCGAAGATTTCTTTCCACACAACCTGCAGCGTAGATGTTGAGCAGGTCAAATGCGGAGAACAACGAGACATACAGATCAATGTCCGACTTCGGTCACGTGGACAACATACTCAAAGTGGAGGTGTCAGGATAAGCCTAACCCCAAGAATAGGAATCTGATGATAAAGTTTACGCAACTTCCGTCACTCATGAGATACGAACTTCATATTCATACAAAGACTTGTCCCCACCTTCACAAGACACTCAAGACTATAATTTTATACAGACAACTGAATTTTTGCCGGTCGTATCACGTCGAAGGTTCAGGTGAATGAACGCGTTACCGGTATACTGTAGACTTTGTCGTCTCCACTGTCCCGTGTCGCTGTATCGTCAGACGCGAGTCGTGCATAATTGATCAGAGATTAGAAAATTCGGTAAGGATATTCGTTTGAAGTGTTGATACTCTCCGACACAACACTCCTACATGACTACTGGCAGTAGGGTACGTATAAGTGACTTTTTCCTCTTCTCTCATCTATTATCACTCCAGAAGTTCTATTCTATTATCTTACGGCAAAGCGATGCTCGTTCTCCAGGCAGTCGAGTGTAACTGGCCGTTTCAACACGTGGTACACGCTAAATAACATCACCATGTTAATAGATCACGTAGAAGCTGAAAGGCAAGAGACGGAACTTACCGGCTCAGTGTTACTATGATTAGCTATATCTGTTGTGGGACCTGTAGAGTAATTATCAGAAATGGAGGTCGGGAGGGGCCTGAGAGCTAAATTTGATAGGACAGTGGGGGAGGGGTCAGCAGTAGCATGTTTTCGCCTATCCACCCTGCTGTATGCAGCAGATAGGGCGACCCGGTTTATACTGCGAGACGGCCGATGCAGTATGGAATTACTTGTGTTGTGATTATTCATAGTTGAGTAGAAACCCACAGGAAAGGACTCGAAAAAGAACGAGAGCGGCTGTATCATCACCGGGTCACAATGTCGGGAAACTCGTTCTTACTTATCATATGCAATATTCTCACTCAATAACCCAGAGCTCGCTTCAATTACTGTCCGTCATTTCATTTATCAAACTAAGTTAGGATGGATTGACGGCGATGTAGGTTACCATTGACTGTTCAGTCTTCTTGCGTGGCTGAGTTCACCTCTGACCTTAAGGAATATGCTTGGGATTTGTTAATTTTATCGAAAGAGACTACCGTCGAAGATGATTGAGGGTTGTTCGGCTTGCCTTTCAATGCTTTAGTTTATTCGTACCGCAAATTATATTTTATTTCAGCACCAGAGGTCACATTTTAGTTAGAAGTGGCTCAATAACTCTAACAGGAGGGATCAAGAAACAATGACCCAGTTTAACTTCCACGTTTCAAGATTCGTATACATGGGTAACCTAAGGCGAAATAATCTAAATTTAATAAGTATTTGCTAGTGACAAAAATGACATTCTTGTTCAGGAATATATACACATTCAAACAAATGCAAGACAAAAAGTGGTAAAGCGTGATCGTTTTTATTAAACATGAAAAAAAACTATGGAGTGATATCAGTAAGACCACCATTAGGTTACAATTCACGTATCGCAAGCAACTACAATCAGGTCAATGCAAAATAAGTGTACGGTGAATTAAAGAAACCGATAAATACCAATACACTGGTGGTAAACGTGGACATTAATCAGAACGAAATCGGACTTTCACGCAACGAAACAGAGAACCAAATGAAGAACGAACTTTGGCTGTGCGAAAAGAACACTTGTGGTATATCGCTAACCGGAGCAATAACACTGCGTCACAAGGAAGTTGACGAAAGGCATTAGCCAAGCAGACTGATTGTCACAGATGTAACTACACCTATTCCTTTGGACCATGTTGGCGACAGATACTCTACATAAAAGCAATAAAAATATTCCGGATTCGCCTCATCCGCTTCATCGTGAACGAAAATTGTCTAAATTTTAGAGGTCTTCGACACTGGTTGAAATTTCGGAATTACCCTGTTAGCGCTCTTTCAGGTCCGCCCACAACTTTATTCAGCATGTTAAACTAGAGCTTCATAGTTTAGGCGAAGTAGGATGGTATACAACATGGAGCATTACAACGTGACGAGAACGCATCATTTAAAGGCAATAGGATGGATGTTAAATCACGGTTACAAGTTTGTTGTAACAACTTACGTCAGCTTTAGCTGCAAGAGTCTTGGAACGAATTCGGTTCAACTGTTTCTGCAAGATATCTCGATGAACCTGAGGCTTTTTACGTTGATCAGGTTTCCCATGGGTCGTAACGGTATTTACATCAATGCTACCCTCTTGGCTGTCCACGTCGTCTCCAGTGGTTGGTGGCTTATCAGAACGACCTAAGCCGGTAAGCACCTGATATGTTTCTTGGTGCACTGCATCCACTCTCCCAGCGTAAATTTTAGCTCCAGCGTCCAGAGAGGAGCTGGCAATCTGAAAAGGAACGTCGATCCCACAATGAAAATCAAACAGCTAACATGTATGAACAAGTGGCAATAATACACTTAGCACAAATGAACAGAACAAACCACTCTCGTGACATGGTACTGAAAATGAACAGAATCATAGGGAGAATACGGAAGTATACATTATGAAAGCCGGTAACACAAACACGTGTGGATAACAGCCAACAGTTTCTGGGACCCATTCCACCGTCCTCAAAATGTCTTCTAACAAAACTGGATGCCTGAATACTTAAAGGAACTCGTCAAGTGAAACATTGAGTACAATGGCGTCCTGTAGCTGTCCTTGGGTAGCCAGTTAACGAACCGCAGTCATGCTGACTGTCTCAGGAATTTTTTTTTTATAACAAACGTGATCATTTGATAACAACACTACTGAATCCTAATCAGCCTTGCTAAATACTGATCGAGTGCTTACCGAAAAATCGCTGATGAAAGCACGTGACGCCTGGGTGGTGATATGAATCGTAGTCCTGACAAATGACGTCAATACACCTTTTGTGTATAACAGGCAGTTTCGTTGTGAGTAGTATACTACTCACAAGCGACATTCGGGAACAAAGGGCAAGCCCCAACGCCAGGAAGACGACGGACCAGAAGTGAATATTGGAATAGTGTGTACGCGCTATGGGAGAAGTGCCACCAGGGCGAATGACAACGTACTGCCACCCAATGTATGTGAACGCATATCAGCCGTGCAAATGAGTGTACACGTTTGTGGTCCCATGTTTAACATGACCTGTACGGGAGTTCGTGCAATAAACGAATTTGCTGGTCAAGCGTCTTTGCGGTCACAACACTTTAGGTATCTTAATTTGTATTTGTTCACCTTTCGCTTTTTACAACCTTCTGCCTATTTGTGCTGGAGGCTGTTGACGCCCTCATCCTAATAAACTACGGTCGAAACCAAAGCACAACTGTGTGCGACTTTCAAGCGAAAGATTGGCTTGATCGAGGTCAAATGCAATGCATTCCACGCACAAACACATATACGCGCGACTAATATCGATTAATTACGGCTAGTGTGAGTGGCTGCGTCCAGATGTTTGCACTTAAAAAGTAATAAGCGGGTCGGTTCAGTGATCCGTTTCTTTTTCAACAAACATCGTACAACAGACGAGGATACAGATGTGCACACCAACGACTATTAACTGGCTCATTGGGCCATTGTCCATAATATCAAGTTTGAGAAGTACGTCGTAATTAACTTGCGTAATCCGTCCTTTGACAGATTACAATACAACCTCGTACAGCAGCAGCACGAAAATGTTACCAACGTAGTGTTCTTTTATACCGAAAAATTTTCTGCGAACCAGGTACATTGAAGTGTTAATCGGTTGCCCTCTTGAATTCCCCTACACACAGGAATTTTAATATCTCGCCTACCAGTTTGTAAGTCAAGGATGCGGGAGGTAGTATTGAGCATAATTTGGCAAACGGCTGCAGCATAATTCAAGTGTATAACCGAACCAACTTTAGTCATCTGATCGTGTCCAAACTAGAGCACCTAAGTTAAAAATGGCTATACAGCTTATTTGTCTCCAGTGGTCACTCCAATATACATGTAAACTACAAACCGAATACTTTCCGTCAGCCGAAAAACACAGATCGAATTTGACTAAAAATAAACGGACGGATGCAACCGGAAATGAAACTGGTGGCCTTCTAAAGATGCCCCTGCATGGTAAACATTAAGGTAATTTCTTCCGCCAATACCCCGGATCAGACAACAAAATATTGCCGCCAAATGTTTTCGATCCATCCAGATCTATTGGTTGTCTTACTTCTCATCCACTGGCGGCATCTTGAATGATCACTTCGTCTACGGCAAACTGTGTTATCGCTTTTAACTACTTGTAAACGCCCTGACTGCGCGATACACGTGGTTTCGAGGCTGTCAACCAAACATTCTATCTGATTAAAGAATCCCACTCAAGAAATGAGATTACACTGCTTACATTGCTATCTCGCGGCTTCAATTACACTTATATACCAGCGATCTTTGACGAACACGTACATACGAACACAGAAAGGAAGGTGTGTTAATAGTACTTTGGTTGACTGAGTAACTTCGTTGAAAGATAATATCTGTTTGCATCTAACATAAAAATAGTCGAACTGCCAAGTTCAGAAACATGAGATCCTCGAAAACGGTGCGCACCATAGGGAGGTGATGAGTCATTGTTGGTGAGTGGAATCATGTGGGGAACATACGAATGAAAATGAAAGATCGTGTAGATGTGGGTACGTACTCGGAGCAACAATCATTTCCCGCTAGGCGGTCCTTGTAGTATTAACCTTACTTGTTGAAAGTTGTGCGTTGCTCGAAACAGCCCAACATCTCACCTGAAAACTAGCATAATCTTCTTTTTTAAGCATGTCGCTCATGTAATCAATCAAATGGAGATTAAATGCGTTTTTTGCCGTAATTTTATTCTCAGCTGCTAAACGTATGCAATTGCCGTAATGTTCACCGATCTGTGCCTGGGAGATTCCCCGTGGAGCAGCGGCCTCGGCTCTGCGACGAACTGTCATTCCACTAGTGCAAGGACTATTCGCACTAGCTGGGTGTGGTTCCAGTAGACGGGATTTACGTCGAGCCAAACGTTCAACATCATCATTGTTTTCATCTGAACAGAAAAAAACGAATAAGCATTCAGCTGTTGAAACAATAGAGTGTGTGAACGTAAATGCAGAATACAGCTAACAAGTAGACGACAAAAGCTGAACTTATTCAGGACTGAACCTGACATGTAAACTTGAAAAAGTGCCTAAAATATGTTAGCTCGTGAGTCACAAGATTTTGCTGCTACCATAAACTCAGTGACATCAGAAGTGAACATAGCAAATATACATATAGGTTCCAAGCCTCACCCAGGAGCACTATGTCTCGGGTTACGGTTGAGTGTAACAGTACAAAAAACGACGGATATGTAAGTAAGCAAAAAATAAACCCAAATTACGGGGTCAGGAACGATCAACAATTATGAGAATACGGGTTTATCATTGATTGTAACACTGCGATGTCTGACAGCGCTTCCAAACAGCGATATGTATGGTCCCACAAACAGATCTAGTTGTCGGCAAATCACTTAGTTTTACTCTGTGAGACGGTTAGGGCTTTTGTAGTTCACGGGTAAATCATCCTTTGACAATCTGACTTGCACCCTGGTAGCACAGAAAAATACGCGATGCGGCAGACGCCCCGTAGACACAGGGAGGGCATGCTTCAGCCAGCATGGACTGTGCATTTTTTTGTTACCTCGGTTATCGGTTGTAAGCTCGGAGACCTCTGAAATACACCAAGCCAGACTATTGTGTAATTCAAATAATCACCCCACTTAATACAGGCTGACTGGCAGAGACAACGGTGGTCCATCACCGAGTGTTCATACGCATCTTTCACGCGAATGAATTATACCAAGGATTTTTAGATCAAGGTGGGACGCACATGCGTATTGTAAATTCTCTCTTCGCCCGGTAATCGGAACCCCCTGTGATGCCAGAAATGATGACAAGTTGAGAATCCATCACATATCTTCTGTAACTTAACGGACACTCAGTTAACAATATTATAGGCTGATGAGATGACACAACGCACGGAATGAATCAACACTCATCGAGTATTACATCAAATAGAGGAGATGCAACATAGAGTACTAAGTGCGGGCACACAATGGTTTAAATAAAGTGGCGTAATCCAAAATAGAGGCTAGATAACCACAAAACAAAACTTAGTGCCGGAAATACCACAACCACTAACCGAGAACAGTTGCGATGCCACAGTGTAGGTCGCAAAGTCAAGACATGATAGATACGCCAGCGACCATGTTGGAAGTGTGTCATTTTCCCTCGTATTTGGTTCGGTTTAAGAATCTGCCACATTGTGAAGCTCGTGGGTATTTTGGATGCAACAGAGACAAGACCAACAACCTTGTGGTAACAAAAAAAGCTTCAGAGCTTCAGCTTCAGAACCCTGACTATTGATGAGTAATACTCGAAAAGTTATCTATTTGGTTCGTTATGTGGGACGAAGAGGTCTCCCGTCATAAACTTCAAAGAAATGTGAAGACAAAGTGTGGATTTGGATCTTTATTCAACTTTACTGGTGTAGCTTCCAAAACATTTTAGTTGCCAACTAGGGACCCCCGAAAACATCAAAATCAAACACAATATATCCAGGTTCCATGATTGAATGAGGCGATTGAGGTCGCTTAAGCTAAGCACTTGTCAAGAGGTGAAACTCGTGGTTGTGCCCACTCTTGAGGATAGCATGTTGGAGTTGGTTCGGTCTAAAAATTTAGTCGTAAGAAAGTTGGAGAAAGTGTAAAGAAAACAATAGGCCAGAACTGGGTTTGTCAACATGTGTCATCTGTGGCGGCGGGAAAAAAAATTATCCCGACGAAAGGGCTCGCGTACTTCCATGTTCTGTGGAATGTTTTCTGAACCCAGCCTATTTCGTCAAAATCATCGTCAGTCTTGAGCCTGACAAGCAGGTACTCTGACCCGGGCTGCCACTCACCCCAAAAGTGACGAGAAATATCCCGGAGAAGGAAAACGCTATTGAAAAGGTTTGAAAATAGAATAATGAAAGGAGATTAGGCGGAAGAACTAGAAATGATATTAGTGCAGGTACGCCATTGAATGCGGCATATCATCTCCGATAATATCTCTAACCAGCGGTTTGAGTGATCACGAGGATCCCATCCAGGCAGGCGACACCTACCCACTTTGCTCAGTGGAACAGTCAGGGTCTCTCATATTTCGTGACCACGTTGTCGCTTGACCACCACGTGGTTTCACCCAACTGTTGGTGGTCTCAGTATATAATGCCCGGTACGGTAAACGCTCAGCTGGCATGCGGAGTACGTGACCTAACCATCGCAGGCTGTGCAACGTGAGTAGTTGACCAATTGATCGCGCATCCCGAGCGTTCCGGAATACACAATGGCGCACGGCCTATTCAAGCGGAAGACGTCCGTCAGTTACCCAATTGCGGCGATCGCTGCTTGCACACGATTTCTAGTATGGGGTGAAATTACTGGGGAAGCAACGAAACTGTCAGATAACTCATCTTCGGGGGTAGTGGTCTGAACATATACATAGCTGAGGCAATTCCATATTTTCTAGTTTGTTGACTCGGACACACAATTAATATGCAACTCAACTACTGGATTAGCAGATTCGTCAACCACCTACAGTACCATCGAGTTAGGCACGTAACCACTTATGAATTCACGTCAGTTATTATGTAGTATCTGAGGTCGGAGAGACAATGGCCTGTTGCACGAGCTCTGGTTTAGAACGCAAAAATCATAAACATTTATAGTTAGAACTGGTATCACATAGGGCACAAAACTAACTACTGGCGTCTGTGGGGAACTGATTGTCTCGAGTACACCAAACTGCTTCTCCAGCTTTTTTCTAGCTTTGTATAAGAGACGGTAATGAACACTACACATGACCGATCCAGACAAAAACTGAAACTATTCCCTAAGAGTAGCCAATTCGAAACAGCTGCAAAAGAGCAGTGTTAAATGGATACAGGCAGATACAAGTTAGTAGCACATAACACTAGGTTCTTCAGTTTAGGTTCAACCTGACGTAATAATTAGGAATTCACCACTTCTGCAAAAGGAACTGGATGCTTGAGCGCCATCGGAAAACAACTAACCAGACAAGGCGAGTTATACACGGGCCGTTTCAACACGTGGTACATGCTAAATAACATCACCATGTTAATAGATCACGTAGTCAGGGCAGACGGACCTGATACATCGAGAGCGAGACCGCTGCAGAACTAAACATCTTGTATTATGGAAGCATACCGGGATGCTTGGAGGGAGGAGCGCCATACAAACCGTAAGCGTCTCTCTGCCTTGTTTTAACGAGAAACTTAGCCATTGGTCTTCAGAGTGTAAGCATCCTGAAATTGGACGAGTTTAAAAAGTCTTTGTAGTGAACACCGTTTTTTCATCAACTTTTTTAATCAAGGGCTAGCCTTTTCTCTTTCTTTTCATGGTCATATGATAATCACGCGTAAGTTCCAACAAATGATGTACTGTAGTCGAGGTTGATGATCATAATAAACCGATTCATTATTGCAGTTAACCTCGTTTACTAACGTAAATAATGTTCAATCCAAATTAAGAACGAAAGTGAAATAAAGCGAGAAACCGGTGAAGCGTAAAAAGCCAGGCTAACAGTTTATTATTCAGGCTTGTCTTTGAGGTGACGTGAAATACGGGGCTTAGAACACGGTGAAAGCAACTGCTTAAGACGGAACGACAGCGACTGAAATCATTCCAGACTAGAAATAACCGGCAATATGGCAGGTACCATTAAGCTGCGGGAGCAACCAAGATTGTGGGGTTGGCCAAAGTGGTCGATCGGCAGACCGTTTCAGCGACACGTGCGAAGATCAAACTACCCGGTCTCATAAACTGAGTTATTTCAGACTGAGTTTGTGAGGCTGAAATAAACCGGTTTCAGTAAAACCTTTTACAGACCGATTTTCAACTAAACAGAAGTTGGGGCCAAATTGCAAAGATTCCAGATTCAGGTTGAATTAGAATCAACGGCCAAAACAGCATTCCCAAAAATGATAAACGAACTAAGCTACAAAATCATGCCGAAAGCTTAGAAATTGAACATTTAGACTGTTGCCGATTAAAATCTGGTCGAATTCAAGATTTTTCGTCCTTGGGTCTCTTCTTGGTCACCAAATCTGCTAAACTATTTATCAGTAATCAGAAAAGGTCTCCAAAAAGTAACTGGCTAACAGCTGAAGAATCCACCAATTCTAACTCACTGCAAAAAAGCCGGATCAAGTAAACAACGAAGCTGTATTACTCTCCCTTCCGAGAAGGACTAAAGGTGAATTCTATCCCAAACTGTACGTGGAAGGCCTCACCCAAAAACAGATAACTTTATAAGATGCTGATGGTCATTATAATCAACAGTAATACATACCTCGGTGGACGTCACTGACACTTCAGTGCCATACAACCAAGAAAAAAGATGAGCAAACTTTAGTCTACACGTAAAACAGAAAGAGACAGGATTCAATTTCAGGCAAGACCCTAGTGTCTAAGCTTAAACGCATAACAACAAAGTGTCAGCCCATTTCAAACAAATGACCAGGTTGAACGTGAGGGTTGAGCGGCATCGGCATGACAGCTCTCTTGCGACGTTCCATGCTCAGATACAAATGTATCAGCACTCTAAAACAAACAGGCCAACATGCCGCTCTGTTCGGAAGTTAAACTCCTAAGACGATAACATCGACTGCAATTTAGAGGCTAAAATCCAGAACATCAGTCAACATGTCGGACTAACGCTACTCACACTGTTTACTTGACATCATCTGTACACTCCAGGTGACCTGTCTCTGTCGCTTTCGATCAGTCTGAAACAAATGAAGTCTTCATAAGAACGACTGCAGCCGCATTGGTAGATAGCATTCCCGTCAGCAGTAGGTCGCGTCATCCACCTGGAAGTATATGGTAAGACTGGCTCTTGAAGCTTAGCGAGACAGCATTCTTTTACTAGTCACAGAAGTCACACCTTGCGCGCAATAAAATACTTAAAATCACTGTGTAACAATAGTGACAGCAGATAGTCGTGAGAATCACCTTAGCTTAGAGGAAATCCATGAAGAAAGATCCTAAATTCTATACGTAGTGCATCCATAAGATAGTTCCAGTCAACCATCTAGATTATCAGTTCAGACAGTCCACGTCTAGCACATGACGAACTTCGGAGGCTAAGGCAGCACACAGCAAGTCACAAACCTGAGCATTATCACAACGGTTGATGCCACCTAAGAATTTTCGAGGGTGAAGTAAAATCAAAATCTACCAAATAAGAGCCTGACGAGTTACCTAACCTCGACCAAGTACGACGCACACATTTAAGAATCAACCAAGGGCTCTATCCATATCTGGGGCTTTCATAGAAGCTCCGTAGAGTTCAACACCCGATCTTTTGTTCTTCCTGCTCTGCGTAAGCCATTTACCCGTTGTATACTAGGCTCCATTAACATACGTAAAACACACCTGGGTATGGCATACATTATACTCTACTGAGGAAGGCGATCTGCGGCATAACCTTAAAACAGTGCATCGGTGATCTGTATGTGATTGATTATCGTGTGTTAGTCAACCAAGAACTGCACAGTACAACCCACTGGACAGGGAAAGACTGAAACCATGTATGGAGGGTTCAGTATCTCTGATGTCTGAGGACAGCCACGTCTCCGTGACAGCGATCAGCTGAGGCGAGCAGTCAGTAGATAGACTACGTAATTCTAGCAGCTTGTTACACATGTTTTGTGCGTTTGCGTACAGACACTTCTACGAGTTCACCCTCAGTGAACGGCATAGGTTTGGTGGCGGAACACGGTTACTGACGGAGTTGGCGGCATATTCGACAGTAGCTTGATCGCTGTTGTTGCCGGCATTTATGATACTGTTGAGCAGAACCCATTCGGCACACTGGGTGGGACAACTGCACCTCTCTTGAGTGTTGTCAGAAAAGTTAGTCCCTGGCTACCTGTCTGCGCGTTCGTGGTCGATCAGCATGGATTCGGACACCTGAAGGAAAGTCTGCATGACGGGAATGACATGCCTTCAGTGGTTCCAAGACCATCGGTTCCGAAACCGGAGTTACTCTCAACAACTGAGGGATGGTAAGCATCGACAGATGAGTGGGTCTAGATAGCCGGGAAATAGTGGTCACAACTGTAGACGGTGCGAGTTTGTTTCGAACAAAGCCCCACTGATATGCATCGTGAATTACGTTAGCTGGGTTTTCTGCCCCTTGAATACCACGTAGAATGATGCTACGTTTCCTGACCGCGTCTGAGAAGCTTCCGATGAGGCATATTTCCTTAAGCTGGTGGCATTCCGACCGCGTTAGGTCGGCCCTGATGTGGATGTCTTCTGTAGGTCGCTCTGAAGCGAGGGAAACGGCGAGTAGAACACGCACCACAGTTGCAATGGAATCTAGCGTGACTTTAGTGAGTCGCGAGTGTTTTGTAAACTGGGTGCTGTGTCTCCGTGATAATCTTTGCAATTTAGGTTGTGGGATATTGCTGATTCCCACTGAGATGCTGAGGTCATTCCACTACCTACGGTCTTGATCAACTCGTCCAGCTAGACCGGTGGCTACCGGTCCGTGTAGGTTAAACACACTAACCCTTAGACTGTTGGAAGGTATTTTTGGGAAGGGGTAGCGTCTGAGTGTTCTATCCTCTCCTTAAAGTCTACCATTGATTTAAGACCTTGAAGACGGGAATAGATGGAGGTCATATCGAGCATCGAGAGTACAGTAGACTGGAGGACTGCATTTGGTGTTTGCGCCTGACAGGTGGTTAACAAATTTGGCCTCCTTGCGTT
Organism: Paragonimus kellicotti; assembly: GCA_014220965.1. Classification (NCBI taxonomy): domain Eukaryota; kingdom Metazoa; phylum Platyhelminthes; class Trematoda; order Plagiorchiida; family Troglotrematidae; genus Paragonimus; species Paragonimus kellicotti. The sequence goes on from LOND01001029.1 coordinate 69,782, forward strand.
TTGAAGCTACTTTGGGGTTAAGTAACTTTCTGGGGACCTGACCTGAGGTAGCTTGCACGGCAACGTGTTAAGGCAGACATTTTTGGATATTGGTGACTTGCTTATGCACGTCTACTTCGTTGATTTGCCCCTGTTTGTATGTGCCGGCTAAAAAAAACGGAATAGCAGTGTCTGCAGTTTACGAAGACATGAAGGTTCGTCTATAAGGTGTTAACAAGAGCCTTGTATACAGCATGGTGGATGGGCGGTCACAGTTGTGATGTACACACTGGTGAATTTTTGTGCACGCCCAAGCTCATTGTTTTAGACTTATCAATCTTAAACTCTATGCGGCGGTTGTTCGCGGGAGTGATTTAGGTCGTTATGAACGTCATCGCCGTGATCCGCGGATTGAGGGTATGATGAAACAATAAACATAGATTAGACACAAACTGAACAACCCGATAAACACTGCGGTTATAAAAAACGTACCCCTAAACTACACCATTCAAAATGGACCCTGGCGTCTAACGATGGATAATGTCAGTCTCTCTAGATTACAGAAACTCATTGGGCGGGTTCGAGCAAAAAACTTCAACTCACCATCGAGAATATCCTGCACACCTGCCTGAAGTCTAGGACTCGTTGGCCTATTTGATTTTCGGCGGACGTTGAATTCTTCATCTGAATATTCGAACTTAGGGATGGCAGTTTCTACAGGTTGGCGGCGCTCTGACAGAATCATCACAAACCAATTCAGAAAGGGACATCAAAGCAACCGCACATACAGCGTTGGTTATTACCAACAGAACAGTAAAACAAACACGATTTGCTAAATGTGTGATATTACATGAACAGCAAACATTTATTATAGGATTACCATAATTTTAGTTAGGCACATGCGAGGTTCAGTGATAGAACTGAACCACGGAACAAACTTTCTTTGGGTACAATAAAGATTTTGTCTTCACCATATAGTGTCCACAATTCACAGTTATATTTCATAATTCATTTTGTACGTTTCTGTATATACCGTTTTGTTAACCTCATCTGTACACTTGTTTGAAACCATCAACTCACTTTTGAATTTAATCGTCAACACGAATAAACGGGAGTTACCGCGCACCGTCTCTGTCTTCTTTATTGTGCGCAGTTTGAGACAGTGAAGTTGTTACACGACGGAATATTTTAGCTCCGCGTTTTGGCCGATCCATCGACGTCCAACGCTTGTCATCTCACGCCTCGTGAAATTATCTGTCCCCTAGTAGCACACTGAGTCGGTCGACCGTCTCATGAGTGACTCATGAGTGTCTCACGTGAGTCACTCAACTTTTTTTCTATTACACCAATTTTCACATGACTGTGTGCTGTTTGAGTTGTGATAAATTGAATAATGTCTATTTACATTATCAAAAGTCTGTTTACTCGTTGGAAATATTTGTTTAATCGCGTCAACATGCAGGAAAATATGACGCGGGAATTTCCGTTTGAACGGCCATTTTTACCATTACTTGGCGTGCGCAATGGCTGATCGTCGTGTGAAGAAGCCCCGTGGCTGCTCTCGCTCGAATATCCATCGTCTCATCAAGCTAGCGCATGAGGAATGTCGCTGGCATACTGTCAGAAAGGGAGTAGCTTCTACCAGTGGCAGTAATTTGCCAGTGGATGACGTTATTTCGGATAACAGTGGTAAGTTCGTATTTTGGAACCTCATTGCTTTGTTTCAGCAGACAACGCTTCCGACCTCAACCCACATACGGTTGAAGTCGTCCATGAAGATTCCCCAACCAGTTCAACCATGCCTTCCACGTCCAGTAGCTACATTGTCACCTCTGCGGAGCTTGCTGAACAGAAAGATAATAAAAACAATGACGATATGCATGAAGGTAAAGCATACTGTTACACAATTAACCTGTTAATCAGATCACTCAATGAAAACTGTGAGCACCGTACGAAGAACAGCAACGACGATAGCGTTGGAAGTGGCCTTTGAGGCTAACTTATCGCTGAGAGCGACCAGCATTATGCTCCGCAAGTTCAAGGAGTTGTTGCCTGAATTGCCGATGGATGCCCGAACACTACTGGGAACACCACGTGTATGTGGTAATCGGGTAATTGAGGGCGGGGAATATGTGCATTTTGGTGTAAAGGAGTGCATTGAACAGGCTGTCCGAGGAAGATGGGATGAACAATTGAATTGCGTTCATATGCAGCTGCATATTGATGGAGTGACATTGTTCAAGAGCTCTCGTCAACAGCTCTGGCCCATCTTAGCAAGACTGACGGTGCCGAGAACGCCAGTGTTTGTAGTCGGAATATTTTGCGGCGAAGGCAAACCTGGGAATGTGCACGAATACCTTGCTGATGTAGTCGCTGATCTGAAAACTGTTTTGAGAGAAGGGGTTACGCTGTCCAACTACAATGTCCACGTGAATGTCATGCTAGACTGTATAATTGGTGATGCGCCCGCCAGGGCATTTTTCCGGCAAGTTAAGAACCACACCGGATATTATGCTTGTGAGAAGTGCACTGCGTGCGGTGTGTACGTGGACAGAAAAATGGTGTACCCTAACGTGCAATACAATTCGAGAACCGATGCCGACTTTAGGTGTAGAAGACAGTCGGAACACCACATAGGTGATTCACCTTTTGAATCGCTGAACATAGACATGATCGCATGTTTCCCTTTGGATTACATGCACATGGTTTGTTTGGGCTTCACCAAGAGAATCATTGCACTTTGGAGATCAGGACCGTTACAGCTTAAAACTCGTCTTGGTTCCAACGTCATTAAAGAAATTAATAATCGGATTGGACTTATCCGCTCACAAATGCCCGCTGACTTCCCCCGTAAATGTCGTACTTTCGCGGACTACGAACGATGGAAGGCGACAGAATTCCGACAATTCCTGCTGTACGTTGGACCGGTTGCATTGAGCGGTCTGATAGATGACAAGGTGTATGAGAACTTCATGAATTTCTCCATTTCCATATATATACTGTGTAGTGCCAAGTGGTGTAAGCACTACATAAACTTCGTGGAGTCTCTACTGTGGAAAACCTTGTCACAGTTCGCAGGGATATACGGTGAGTCGCAGCTGGTGTTCAATTTGCACTGTGTGAGGCACCTCTGTGCGGATGTGCGTGTGCATGGTACGCTTGACTCATATTCGGCATTCCCGTTTGAGTCGTACATGCACAAGCTGCGAAGTTTCGTGCACTCACCGAATTTGCCTGCGTCGCAGATTTTCCGTCGCATCACGGAGAGGATGTATCGAACGGACGTGCACGCGAATACCGCTGTGTTGGATGACGCCGCCTGCTGTAACGTTCGAATGGCAACAAAGAAGGGTTGCAATTTCGTATTGCGAAATTCGGTGTACACGGACAAAAGACCAAATAATGCCGTCCTAATTGAACATAGGCCTGCTGTGATAACAGCAATTAAGGGCAAGAGGATCCGCATTCAAAGATTTGCAAGCTGCTCCGACTTTTTCAACACCTGCCTGCCCTCATCCACCTTAAACATCTACCTCTGTTCCCATCTGTATGTGGACAGCACTTGGGTGGATCGTGATAGGATTCAGTGCAAAGGAGTACTGCTACCTTTGAATGATCAACATGTATTTTACCCCGTTGTACATACATGTATCTAATCGTATAATAAACAGTTCCACGTCCAATGTTCCTCCTTCTCATATATACCTGTAGTAGTGCGATGTTTAAATTTTAACCGCGTTTAATCACTGTCAACATTTCAGATGTTTCACGTTGTTGAGTTCGACGACAACACGGTGGGCATTGCTCACAAATCGTGGATTACCAAACCTGGCTACACTTTGTGGCCTGGAGTGAGCAGTAAGCAACATTTTGGAAGCAGCGTCTGCTCCACAAGGAAGCAAGCTGTATAAAGTGAAAGTGCACAAAACCACGGGTAAGCACATTTTAAAATCAAATACTGTTTGTAGACAATTTCGAAAAGGCCTGCAGATATGAAGGCTTCCTTGAACAGCTATCGGAAATCCCATCGACGGATGGCACTGCCCCATGGATCGACAAGGAAAGCGGAAAATGTACGTCTATCAAACATCATAATGCAACATACGTAGAATACCTGCCGTGAGGTCAGACTTCACGGACGAAGCTGACAGCATTCCCGCGAAAGTGAGATATTCCGTTGACATCGACTACTCTCCACCTCCACCTCCGTTGGACGACATGTCGATGGAGTCACCTTCCAAGAGGCGTTTACCCCTGTCCTCTTTGGAAAATGTCCCCACAATGCTAAGTCCCATTGCCAGCAGGTGAAATGCATTATATAGAATTTCATATAGTTCTATAGTTCCTTCATGAAGACGCCGCCCCTCAATCCTCGTCGTACGTGGTTGGACTAGGTAGACGCGATGGGCACGCAGGTAATTGTTTTTCATTACAACCCGCTCATTTTCATATGCACATGGAAAAACAGTTTCTCACCAAGGAAGTGCGGAGATCACACAATATTCCATCAAGAGCATCAAGGAAGATATAGAAGGTAATCACAAAACTTGCTTCACCCTCATTTGTCCTAGCCGTAAGGTTGACCTGCATTGATCAATTTTCCATAATGACTAACACCATGGACAACTTGATCACGCAGAACGTCCGCTTACGGGAGGAGATGCACGCCATCCGTCTGGAGCTGAACGCGTTACGCTATCAACATGTAGTAGATAGCAGCTCAACATCTCCCACGCTTCCTGTCCGTTTCCCCATGCAGACGGTAGAAGATATACAATTGCTAAACTTGAAGCTGGAGGACGGAGAAACGTATCCATTGCTGGTAATTGCATTAACCATTTGTTTACTGTCATTAGATTAACTACCTGTCCAAGTTGGGCGGCAAGTCTGTCTCCGACTGCATCGCCAACCTAATGAAGTCGACCATGACAGACGACTTGGCTGCCGGTATCAATTGGCGAGGAGTGAATAGTAGATTCTCCTTAGCATCTACTCTGTTTGCATCCGCACTCGTCGGTAAGTTGTACGTCGACCAAATAATTTCTATACCTTACAGAAACCGTTATGAAACATCAATTCGTCGGAGTTTCTCATGCGGTTGTGAAGGAAAAGGTACAACGTTGGCTACAGAATGCCAAGAGAAAGGTTTCAAAGGACAGAAGAGAAGCGGAAAATGCGGAAGACGAATGAATCGTCTTATATTGTGGCATTTCTGACATTAGTTCGGATGCAATCATGGATGAATACCTCATTTTCTGATACAACTGTAAGTCCTCTACTAGATTTTCCAAATGAATTATTGATGTATCTTGCTTATTAGCTGAGATATTCCACTTCTAACGCGTACTGAAAACTTGTTTTTTCTCAGGGAGTGGAATTTTCACAA
>LOND01001029.1:87194-104019 GCA_014220965.1 Paragonimus kellicotti
AAGCAGGAACGACTAAGCCTTCACAAATAAACAACCTCATGCTTCAGTAATATATCGCGATTAATGTTCGCGGGAAGATTGATTTGTCACGCGCGTAATTCTTATGCTTGTGTCAGCCTTTGTGAGGAAGGTGCGCAAACATTACCGAGAAGATTTCGAAAGTAAGGAGAGGAACAATCAAGGTGAAGAGGATAAATGAGGACAGGGACCGTGTTCACCGATTTCACATCAAACACGCGACAGTCGTCAAACACTCGACGCTGGCAGGTAGCTTGACGACCACCAGTATTTTTTTCACGGACGTTTTGGAGTATGTAGACATATTGTGCACCTTCTGTAGTTTTGTTGTTGACAAAGTTTGGCGATCAAATACCTCACCCATTTAGCAGAAGTCGGAAACCTCTGCCTCCAAACGGATCACACGTCATTGGTCTATGCGCTATGAATTTTACCGACCATTCACCAACACACGACTGTCAGTTGCACAAGAATTACGTTTTCGAATTTTGGAGACCCAAAGAGGGAGAGCTCATAAGTGAAATTTCACCTAAGAGAATTGGACTCTAAGAGCAGAGGCGCTTGACAAAATGGTGTATTACCAGTGTCACTGCCCGCAAACAGCTACAAATACCAACAAGTTCGGCTGCCGCTTACGAACTCACGTGGCCAGCGAGTAAAGCTCAGGTGCAATGGAATCAGTCCGCGATACACGCTGAACCCCCGGACACATGCGTGTTGACAAACCATGCTGGTTTCGAGAGTCGGTCCTAAAGAAGCTGCTCTCGTCGGGTGTTCGATTATGGTTGCGTGTTTTGAAGGAAATCGGTGGCAACGTCCCTGTCTCGATTTATTTCCTTTTATTGATCCTTTTTCTTCTAACGTTGGAAATCTTCGTGGTAGTGGGTGCGAGTCTTCCTTGCAAGGACCGACACGACCCTTCAAGTTAGACGCGCAACAGGTCACTCCTGTTACTAAAATTAATCCTAATGTATTAATAAATCTTACACCGTTCGCCTGTAGAAACTCGTTCTCGCGTATTTTTCTTCCTCACTCCCCACTTCTGGGCCTTTATTTATATGTACCTTGATTTCCTTTGCACTCGATCACTCCACCGTCGTGCGACTGTTGCATCCGATCATTTTGCATGAACCGTTAGCAAAGGATTGGTGCTTTTGGTTGATTCACTATCGAGGTTTGTCGTCTTTTTATACTTAGTTTGAACTTATTTTCTTGTACCTTAGCACCCTAGTTAATAAGCAACTCGCCAATACGACTGTCTCCACTTTTGGGTCCGGATCGTTGCTCAGTGTGCTCAGCATTTATAGATGGCCGTCGTTGCATACAGACGCGACTATTCGAGATCTGACTTGTCGATAGACCTTGCGAGTAGACTAAGCGTTGTTTGAGCAACCACTAGACGCCCGGGATTAACGCCTACGGCTCACAAGTCCGTCGCATCAATCAATTTTTGTTGCACAATGTGACGTACACTGATGTAACCAAGGAGGGACACACAACCAAACTCCGAAGATATCTTTTTCGAGAAAGGCTAAAATTGTCAAAGTTTCATTCGAGCATACGCTTCAGATTGCAAGTGTCTGTACATCCAAAAACATAGGGTCTTCTCTTTCTCACCTGGTCGGTTACAAAGCCTCAGCGAGTGGGAGTTGTTTGCCGGTTTGCCAGCTCTGCACAAAATTCTCCCCACTAGATTCTTCCCTCATTCCTCGCACTGTTGAACTTCCCTTGACTTTCAACTCCAAACGTTTTTCTAAAATCCACGTGGATAACATCGAAATAGAAGCCATTCACGGAATTGGCATCACAGACCCTGTTAAATCGCTCCTGGCGATTTAGGGTAATTCACTCAGTAACGCGTATTCGACAATTCCAATAACGCTTATTCAGACGGTCGGGTTGACGGGACTATCTTCCAAGTCCAAAAACGTCAGAAAAGGCGGTCGAAAGTATTGGAATTTATACGGTACTGTTTAATAAAATTACAACAAAGGTACTATCTCACCTTGAATGTGAATCAACCGGGTACACAAATTATCCAGCAAAGGAGTTCAAAATGGAGCAACTAAGCACGTGTTCACAAACGGCCACCAGTCAACGGGAAATGACCTCATTAAAACAATCGGGTACAGATGAAGATGAAAACGTGTCAAACAATACCAAGAAGGAAGTTTTAACAGACAATGACAGTTATAAAATGTAAGAAAGTAAACATTTTATGTGCAGTTATGGTACAAAATACGTCATGATTGTTTACTGCACACAACAAAGACAACTAAAGGCAAATTAAGGATCGGCTTTTTACAAACAAACCAAACATACCTCAACGGATTCATCGTTCCGCATCATACCAGACAAAAGACGACAAACGTACCAGACGAACTTCAACAGATCCAACAAACCCACTTGACTTTAGTTGTTTCTCCGAATGCCTTCGGCCCTCAAAGTGCAATCCAAACATTCGACCGCTTTATCTGTCAGGATTTGCGTGGTTCACATTCTGTCGTTATGATCTCGATGGTGCTCTTTTTGCCGGTCATATCCTAGTTGAGCAGAAAACTTAACGCGTTATCTTGAGACATACGACTGTGCACTCCATTTTCACCAAATAAACTGAACGAGTTAGAACCTCCCCTACTTCAAATTTCTCAGACATCCTGTGTAAGCAAGTCACAGTAAGCCTTCGAACATGAAGGTGCAAGCGCTGCGCGATTACCTCTCTTCTGATCATATGGGGGAATTTCGACTGTTCATTGAAACTCTCAGTTATTGTCTTCGTTCAGTACTTTTGATATCACACACCAAACTGCCAAATGTCATAGTTGAAGTGTTAGCACAACTTTCGGGACGCTGCAAGCGTCCAAAGACTTTTGGAAATGCATCGATCGTCACAAAATTCAGCACAGAAACGACTGCTTGTGTGAATCTCTCAACGAATGCAACTAATATTGTTGCAGATGCAGTGCTTCAGAAATGTGATATAGGCGCACTTCGACCGGTTTCAAACTACTTCCAAAAACTTATCGTCGGCGTAATCCAACCCTTGCACCTTTTAGCGCAAGCTGTTAGCTGAATATTTGGCATTGAAACCTTTCCGTTATTTGTTGGGAAAAAGGAATTTCATCATTCAGAAGGAAGTCAAGTTTTAACTTTGAGGTTCAGTGCCATTAAGACCGAGTTTTTCTCCCTAGAAATTAGACACATTGATTTCATAACGCAGTTACAACGGAACTGGGACAGGTCGACAGGGACTAGAGTGTGATTGCCGACACGGTCCCAGGAATATATGTTGAGGAGGTATATAGGCTTTAAGACATACACCATGACAACACTTATGAAACTTAATAATTTGACAATCATTTTTTGTCTCTCTGCCCCAGGTTTTCCAATGCCTCCGTATTCTTTTACATTATTCCGGTACCAGTTTCACGTGCGAGATTTTCAAGCGTCATCTCCGCTGCATCACACGGTTGGCGGCATCCGAAACGGATTAGCCTGTCACAGTGACCGAAGCCAGAGGACGCCTGCGCTTCAAACCATCACCCCAAGTGGCTTGCGCTGCACCACTTGTGGTTCCACTCACACACCACGTATCCGGTGTAAACCCGAAGGAATAAGACCAGTAGGTGTGTGAGTGAGGCCTTTGTGTCCAGCCGGCCAATGCTGGTTAGCCAATTGAATGGCTAGCAGGAAAAGGAAACCCTTATCTCTCGGAAAATAAACAGAGAGACTACAATGACAAGATCTAAACTGAGAAGAAAGATATGTAAAATGTAATACAAGAAGCATTTCAGTATACGAGTGTATGTTACTGCATTCCAGAGAGGATAAGAATGAAGAACGAAATTCAGAGTGGACTACGAAAAGAACAGGCAAACCATTCATCATACAATACACCAACAAAGCTGAAGATAAGAATGGGTAGAAGACCGCAGACACCCAAGTTTCTGAAAAGAGGAAGCGAATTAGTTGCCAAACGACCATCAATTTGGACGGTGCAATCATTAACAGAGATAAAATGGATATACTGATATGACCTACCTGAGCCTAACGTACTCGTCGTCTCTTCGCCGACGGTGCACTATGAGTACGCTGGTGACCTACTAATCCAAGGCGGCCAGCGCATTCACGGCCGCACACATCGCAACGCCATATAGTCATGTCACCACGACCTATGGCACCGATGGTTCCCTTGCGTACCGCGCGCTTTCCGTTCTCGGCCGCGCAATAACTGCTCGTTGAACTTGCGGACGCCCGTCCGAATCGTATTCCTCCAGACCGTCCGGTTCAACGCTAAGTCTTCCCAACATCTGAAATCAATTTTACAACGTGAAAGACTTACCTGCACAGCATCCTGGTATCTCCGCTTTTGACCACCAGGATTTCGCTTACCTGATTTCAGTTGTCCATACAGAAGCTGCTTCGGAATACGGTCATCGCCCATCCGACGGACGTGACCCAGCCAACGAAGCTGATTCAGCATCAGCATGGCTTCCATCCCGTTCATGTCCGCTCGTCGCTAATACCTCAGCGTTCCGAATCATTTTTGACCTCCAAATACACAAGATGCGTCTTGAGACATTGCAAATGAAAGCGGCTCAGATAGCGCACGTTCCGCTGATACAATGTCCACGTTTCACTGTCCGTACAGCAGTATAGACAGCACCATTGAGCGGTAGACAAAGAGCTTAGTGCTCGGCTTCAGGCTGTGGTTCTTCCAAACACGTCTTTCAAGACGTCCGAACGCAACACTAGCCTTTGCCACACGAGCTCTCAACTCGCGGTCCACGGACAGATCGGTGGACAAATTGCTACCCAAGTAGCAAAAATCCGCGCAGCTATCGACAACGGCCTTATTGATGCAAATTTGTAGGTGAATGGTATACAGACAGCACCTTCGCCCGGAGAAGGCTGAAAGAAAGAAAATGTCTTACCTGTGTTGATATCCAATCCAAACTTGGATGCCGCGGACGCGAAGGCCGTCGCCAAACCTTGCAGTTCTTCTTCACTGTGTTAGCAGTGCGCTGTCATCTGCAAATAGAAGCATGCGCATCGTTGAGGTATGTAACCGGGTTGGGGCGCCGAATCGTCGGATATTCAGCAGGCGCCCATCCGTCCGGTACTCTACCTCAACGCCATCCTCCCCAGAGTCCTGAAAAGCAACTGTTATCATGGCAGTCAAATATAAACTAAATAGAGCTGGGGCTAGCACACAACCCTGCTTCACGCCAGTGACAATGTCAAAATCATCACAAGTCGATCCACACGACTGTACCTTTCGCCCTCATACCCACATGCAACATTCGAATCAAATTGACGAACTTACCTGGACATCCAAACTTACCAAGCACCGTCCACAACGCCTCGCGGCTCACGGAATCAAAGGCCTTGGTGAAATCTACGAAGAGAGCATACAGGGGCTGGTTGCGTTCCCGACATTTCTCCTGAATTTGTCGAGCAGCGAACACCAGGTCGATCGTACTCCGACTCGCCCGGAATCCGCATTGCTCCTCAGGAACATTGGTCTCCAAGACTTCCGTATTCAGCCGTTCAGGAGAATTCTGGCAAGCACCTTGCCTGCGCAGCTCAGCAGACTTATAACCCGATAGCTTTAAGGGCACAAACGGACATCCTTAATTTTGAACGAGGATACGATCAAGGCATCCTTAAATTCATGCGGCATCAGTCCGTGCTCCCAGATGGACTGAACCAGCTGAAGCACCGCCGGTCCGCCATTCTTCAGAATCTTAGCAGGCAGTCCGTCTTCTCATGCAACCCACCCGCTGCGCAGTTATAATGATAATAATGGTATATTTCTCAACGCATCTGTGAGAAACACGCTCAGATGAGCGTGATCAATGTACACATTTTATCGCTACATGCATAAATGCACTCCATACACATAATTAATAATTGTACAATACACCAGTTTCGTGAATAATATAACGAAACAGACATAGCAAGAGAGAAAAATCCAAGTTTATGAAAAAGCATCTGGGACACACGCGTCTAAAATGATAGTTTCAAATTTTCCCATGTTCGATGAAAATGCTGAGTAGTTACATCAATTTTTGCTTCACAAGGTTAACACTGACCTAATGGTCAAGGTCATGCCAGAAATCCGTCATCTGAGGATGGAGAAAGTGGCCGATCGAAGAATTCCGCCATTATTTGATGCAGATGGTTCCGGAAAAATGTGCAGAAAATTTTGTCGCGATGAGGAACGATCAGAAAGCCTCTACTTTTGCGGGGAAGTGGGCGGTCCTCTGAACTGGACTTCGTTATGTTCTCAAAATCGACGGAATTTCGCAGACCTCGCGAATTGTCCAACCAATACGGGATTTTGAGTGTCCGGACGTAGTGGAATGTTTTCTCGCGTCAGATGTAGTTGTGGAATCAGGAATGAAAAGCGAAATTACGTGATAAACGGAAAATGGTCATGTGAAGTATGACGAATAATGAAATATGTGATTTTCTAGTCAAACCTTTATATAAAATTCATAATTCCGTGTCATCTAATAAAATATATAGCACTACCGAACAGTTGTTATCGTATAACGTGGAAAGAGATTGATTAACGGCTTTTCTAGTATATGATTACAGCCGAATTCTGATGTCGATTTGATATACACGTCCGAGATATAGAATGGAAAGAATGTTTAAAAATGATAGAAAGATTGTCAGGTGATCCATTAGGACAGGAAGTATGGGTGGTAACGTAAGATTTGAATGTAACCATATGAGGCGAACAGGCTTAAGTGTACTTTTTTCCAAACAGTTTTAGCGTGCACAGCCTTTGCATAATGATCAATAACCATACACAGTTGGTTATGATTAATTATGAAGTACTAAGCTCAGGTATCTAGATAACTACATCCGATGGTGAAATTGTTAACTTTAATCTGCTCGAAGTGTACCAGACGTTGTATCACGCGACGCAGGGTTTCCACTCAGATGTTATTAGGTCCGTTTTCAAAAATATCGTCTTCATGCAGGCAGAGTTTGAAAATGGACATACGTTCGGTAATGTCAGGAAGGTTTCTAAGCTTCGTTTGAATTGGTGTATATTCTTACTGGCTCTAACTGCATGTGGAAGTTTATTCCAAATGTAGGAGTATTTCACTAGGAAAAATTTGAACGCAGCTTCTTACGGGATTTAAAAGCTGTCAATGTATATTTTTTGTTCCTGAGGTTGTACATTGAGCTATGTTTTAAGCTAATTCGAAGTTGTCGGTAAATGTATTGCCGTGAACTAGATTATACAGAAGTGCAAGGTTCAGCTTGAGTCGCCGTAGCCAAAGTGGATCGAGTGCTAGCGTTTGGCAACGTTCTCTGTAGTTCAGAGAAGACGGATAACCTAGTAAACCTTTCGTGAATGCACGTTGGAGACTTTCCAGAGCTAGCCTATCAGACTTGCGCAGGTGACAATATATGAACGTGCAGTACTCAAGTTGAGGTCGTACGCATAGTTTATAAAGGTGTAGTCGAGCTTCAGGAAGGGTGAATGAATGCTTAATGTAACCAATCGTTCGTCTAGTTTTACCTACTAGGAAAGATACCTGTTCTGAGTAAATTGAATGAGTTTGAGTAACGTATACCCAGGTCTCGGACTGAGTTGGAAGTTGGAATGCTATGGCCATCCAGCTTTATGAAAGTCCTCTGGTATATGGCAACCATGTGCAACGATGGGATTTATTGGCTGAAAATTTCATCAGCCAAGTTTGACACCAAGACTAATGACATGAAGTCCTTCCGTATATTTCCTAAACAAGAAGTGAGATCGCCAGGAGGAACAGTGTAGACAAGTTTGATGTCATCGGCGAATAGGAATAGTTTGCCATGCTGGATAACTTGACATATGTCGTCTATATACATAAGAAAGAGTAACGGTCCCAGGACGCTTCCTTGGATCACTCCACTAGTGACTGGTCTGGGTGTTGAGCTGTTATCTCCGATTTTCACTGTTTGTGTGCGGTCTACAAGGTATGAAGCAAACCAGCTAAGCAATGGATCACGTATACCAAAAGATGCCATTTTGATCAGAAGACGCCTATGAGGCACACGATCAAAAGCCTTTTGCATATCCAAAAGTATAATAAATTTGCATTCCCTGAATCAGCAGATTTTGTAACATGGTTAAGAAATTCCAGCTGGCACGTCATGCACGAACGTTTGCTGAGGAACCCATGCTGGGAGTGGTTTATAAGGTTTGTGATAGTAAGAACTCAACCATGCGACATTTTATTATCCTTTCCAACACCCGAGAACAAATTGAAGTATGGTTAATGGGACGATAATTGTTGATATCTTGTCGCGAGCCACTTTTATAGCGGGGGATTATTATAGAATTTTTCCATTGGGAAGGGAAGGAGCCTAATGTTAAAGAAAGTATATAAATATTAAGCAAAAGTAGAGGAATGTCTTCCCTTCCGTGTTTGAGAGCAACAGGGTGAATACCATCAGGATCAGGAATATAAGAAGGTTTGATAATGGCTAACTGAGAGCGTATTTTCACTGCATCAACAGGAACATGACTTAGGAACATACTTGTGTTAACAGGGAGAGGTGGAGGCAATATATTTCCTTCAATGTTGAAGGAAGCAGCAAAATAGGAATTAAAGGTCTCACAGATTGTAACAGGATCATCTATGGAAGTTTTGTTCTCTAGTGTTACTACTGAGATAATAGGGTCTCTCTCATAGTTCCTGCGTCTCAACAACTGCATCAACTCCGAGCTTTTTTGCCGTTAAGCGCTTGTTTTTCCTCATTTAGGTGGAGCATTTTGGTTCTATATTCTATCGTGTTAAACATTTTGTGCATCTGCATAATAAGGGAGAAATCTTGTTTTTCGGTGCCGTGATTTGAGACTTTTGAGCTTATCTTGCTCCTTTGGATTGAGAATCCCGCCTCTACCCCACACATTACGGCGTTTTGATCTTAACCGGGGCCAAAATGTTCATGCAAAACCTGAAATGTTCATTTCAGTTGCAGCACTAGGGTCAGAGGTCAGAAAGAATGTATTCCACCTCAAGGATCTCAATAGAGTGGTGAACATGTTCCAGTCGATGAATTTAATTTGGCGATAATATATGATTTTCGACATTTTTACAGCTTTCAGGTCAAACATGAAATTGACCACATTGTGATCACTTCCTGGAAACTGTTCTAGGACAGGACACAGTAGCAGAGGAGATGCCTGTTGTAAAAATGAGATCTAAAGTGTGGTTCAGTCTGGTAGGTGCCAAAACGTGTTGGCGCCATCCGTTTATTTGGACGCATGCAAGAAACTCTGCTTGATTTGTAGGGGAAGTGAAAGATGTCCAATAGGTATCAAACTTTCGTAAATCCGCAACCTATCTCTGTCTGATTATGCATTCTTTTGTCAGCAGACTTCATGTTTGTCTTACAATGTAAACATTTGTTGATTTGTAACGCCTGTAATTATCTGTCATGATCGCGCACATCCGAGCGTGTCTCTCACGAATGCGTTGAGAAATATATATTGTTTATTTATTTATTTATTTGGCATGTTGAAATCTCTACCAATTATTTTGTACTGTGAAGGCAAAGTCGATACATAATTCAGTCCATTAATAAGGTTAGTCATGTCGCCATGAGTGGCGTTAGGTGGTCTGTAGACACATCCTAAAGTATCTCACAAGATCCAGCTGACACTGACAGCCACAGTGAGTCGTTAATCATATCAAGACATGGCTCATCAAGTACGGTTGCAGAATATTGCTCCCTTAGGTAAATTAAGCATCCTCCGCCACGTCCATCCCCACGATTTTTGCGGAACATGTGATAACCTATAACATGCAGTTGTGTATCTGAGGTCTCAGGGGTACACCAAGCTTCAGTGACTAGAATAATGTGAGGATTATATAAGAAGATGAAAGGTCTGAAAATATGCATCTTATTGACTAGTGAGCGTGCATTCAAAAGCAATAAACTTAGAGCAACTCTGGTAAATCCGGGGTGATAGCAAGTGAAGGCTTGATGGCCTGTTGCGGCAGGCTGTTCACGGTCACCCAATCAATGGTAGTAGGCTACCAAAGTGTTTGCGCCAGACCTTCATGATGTCCTCTGGCTGGGTGCACGAACAGCCGGTGTCCATGTCTACCAGTGCTTTAGTGGACTGGATCGATGGACCGAAGATCGCTTTGAGCGAATCGTAGAACTCCTTATGTTGTCGACGATCTGCGAAGCCCTGCATTCGCTCGCCCTGCTTCATCCACCAGTTGTCCTTGATTCCGCGGACACGCTCGGCCAGTTGACGGCGGATACTCCGGAACGTGGCCTTCTTCGCTTCATTGGCCGGGTCCACTGTGGAGGCAGCAAATGCGGCATTCTTCTCTCGTACCAATTCAGCGATAACCACGTTGTTGTCGTCGAACCAGTCCGGACGTTTCTGGCATTTGAGACCGATCGTCTCGGTGGCTGCCGTCGTGATCCGTTCCTTGATGAATTGCCACATACCCTCAGGGGTAGTGGATAAAGAGCGTCGTGCAGACGAGCGGCAACTGCACGCTGGAAAACAGTCTTCATCTCACAGTTCTCCAATCGTTTGACATCCAACTTCTGCCGTTGTCCGGAAGATCCTACAATAAACAGACTTGCGTACATGGATAAATAATTTAGTCCTGACCAGCTCTATGATCTGTGCTACATTCAGCACCGCGCATCACTCGCGTGATACGCACTTCACTAATGTCGCGCTGCCGCACAATCACGTAGTCAAGCAAATGGTGATGACCACTTCGTGGATGAGTCCACGTCGTGATGTCGCTCGCATCCAGCTGGAATCGGGTGTTCGTGATAGCCAGCTCGTGAGTAGCACACAGGTGGAGCAGACGATCACCGTTCTCATTGACTGAACCAATGCCGTAGGGTCCGAGGACTCCCGGCCAAGCTACTGAGTCGCGCCCGACTCGAGCGTTCAAGTCACCCAGAACAAACAGTCGGTCACTCACTGGTGTCGACCGGATTGTGACGGACAGCTGATCATAGAACTGGTCCTTTGTATCATCAGTGTGACACATAGTTGGACCATAAACACTGAGAAATGTAGCACACTTACCTCGACCGAGTCGCAGGCGCATAGACAGCATTCGAGGGCTGATGCCGTGCGGTTCGCCTATCATCAAAGCATTGATGTGATCAGCGACTGCGAAACAGACACCATGCTCCCGAGCACCGTCTGCCGGGTAACCTATCCAGTAGAAGGTGTACCCAGCACCTGCTTCCCGCAACTTACCTTGGTCCGCAAGCCTTGTCTCGCTCAAGGCTGCTACGTCGATTCCATAACGACGCAGTTCCATCGCGATCAGTGCAGTGCGCCGTTCTGGCCGTCCTGTGGCGCTGCATCGATCCAGCAGCGTGCGCACATTCCATGCTTCAACACAGAGCGTCTTGCGTCCCCGGCCTGTTTCAGGTTGGTCTTCGGGTTACTGAAACTTGAGTGAGCATTATCTGCTCGAGGATTCTGTTGGGGGAACAGTATGAGGGTGAGTGTTTGGCAGTAGCATATTTTCGCCTATCCACCCTGTCATATGAAACAAACAGGATGACCGGCTTCATCCTGCGGGACGGCCGATGTAGTATGGTATTTGTTTTGTTTTCTGATATCATGTTTTGTGTGGGCTTCGGATACTGTTGGGGCGTCCAGCACATGAGTGCGAACTCGAGCTATTCCACAAAAGCTTGAACGTTAACACTCGTGTGTGTTGTGACGCTGTTGGGCGCTCTGGTTGAACACTTCACTGTGGTTAATTCGAAGTTATCTCGCAAGTAGATGTGGTAGTCGCGGTTGGTTGATTTGAAAGGAGTGATAATGTGAGTACTGATGGCCTCTAGTCCGTCTTAGTAAATACGCATCAAGAACTATTCGCCAATAAAATACCCGTGTGACTGTGCCGTCAGTTTCCAAGGTATCTGATCCATCTATCATCGGAGAACCTAAATCTTCATCTCCACTCTGCCGAGATAAGGAAGGAGCGGTTTATCTCAGTCGATCCACCACATAGACGCATACTCTGTGATCAAGGCCTTCTTCCAATTACTTTATATCCTGTCGAACTACGCACTCCGGCTTTCGTCACTTTTCAGCCAGTTTTTGATAGAAAGTTTAACATTTTTCACGGTTTTCGGATGTTCACCGAGCATTTATCTCTCGCAAATGCTGTAGCGAGGAGTTTTTTTAAGATATTTCATCTTTTGGTGACGGACAATATTTAATTTTCGTACAGCAGTGGTTATACTCCGTTTTCCTATGCTGTTCATTCCGAGTCAAATGACCCTGTAACACACTACAGAAGTTCTACACACCGGTTCGACCTTCATTGTGATTGCGCACTCGCTTGACGTCGTCACACGGATTTTTCACCAAATTCTTCCCATTTGTCGCACTTCGAATATCATCACAACTCTAATATCGCTTCAGTAGTCTGTATGCTGCCCTACAACATCCATTCTTCTCAGAAATGTGTAACTCAGAGTGCTGTCGCGGTGCTCCTGGAAACCTGTGAACGTTTCCTGAGGCTACTTTTACTTAAATATCTCAACTTGTCCGATCTCTGTAATTCTGGCATTGCATCTGTTCGCCCTTCTTATTGCCAATAACCCAGCCTCACTTAATCAGGTTACTCGGCAACCCATACCTGACCGTTATATCGTCTTCCGTGGATACTAATGATATTACGGACTTTACCATATCAGAAATTCAGCTTAGTCCCCAAAAAACACTCCCGGGGATGGACAAAACATCCGGTGGGTGCCGGTTGCTGAAACTTCAGCATTACTGGCTGCAGAGATAAGAATAGTCTCAACACTGATCATCAATGTTCGTATATAATGGGGCATTGAAGTATCAAGTCACTGAATCTAGCCATGGGTTTAATTATAAATTAACCAGCTACAGGCGCAACGCCTGAGCTACGAATGAAAAAATGCCCACCCAAATATACATGGAAACCAGCTACAGAGTTTACTGCTGAAGCGGCCGTGCATGTTTCCTGTGCAATAACTGTTATGTGTACGATAGAACGTGTTGACAACGCACCCCGTGCCCAGTTTTCTGCCCTTGTCAACTCTCCGTCTTTTTGCCTTGTAAACCTTCGGCTCAATGGTTGTAAGCCCCCTATGCACGGATCCGACCATTTAAACTGCGCGTAGTAGATTATTATGTCTGCAAACGCTGATCCTGACATACTTTGAATAAGTCGCGCTGATTACATATCGTGTTGTCACCGCAGTTAGCTCCTACTGGCGGACTTCTGAATCCTTTTTAGACACATTTCAGTAGGTTCAGAAGGATTGTTGCATAACCGGGACGGTTTTGATTTGAGAATTTCTTGTTTCTTGATAATACAGATGGGAGGGTCAACGTGGGCACCCCTCATAGGTAGCGTTGTAACGAGCCACGTATTATCGTACAGATTTATATAGCCTGTAAAGGTATTATCAAATTGTGAACGAAAATGACCTCAACTATTTCTGTAATCAGGCTCAATTCAACTAAGTTGTCTTACTTCTCGACAAACGGAGTGTCATCGCTAGCTGACAATCACCGAACGAAATTCTGGTTAGCGTTCGAGAACTTGAACCCGTTCACACCGTGACACTAACACAATGAATGCAATATCTACAGTTTATCTTCTGTTTACTTGGAGACTTTGTTTGCGTGTATGCGTACGTCGGTGTTTTCAACTTACTTGTGACGCAGGCCTGAGTTGACGTGATGCCTTTTTGGTCGCTATCGTAGGCAACCTGCCGAACACACCGCGTGTAATCTATGCACGGTGGAAAACAAACTCCGAAAGCTGTCCGAAATTGGACGCTTGACCAAATCCTGAGGTCGATCTGTAGTATATGCCCAACTACACTACAATGTTAACAGCCAGTTACCTGACGATTCTCGCTAGGTAGATTACGGAGTTCAGATGGAACAAGCAGATCAAGATGACGTCGCGATTTCGCAGCTGTACCAATAGCTTGAAACAACGTCAGCGGTATTGGGTCTAACCCCTCGCGTAAGTGGTAGAAAAGCTGGCAACCTAGTACGACTGAACGGACGTATTCTGTAGGACCTCGTGATTTTGCTGAGGGAAGAAGTCGGCAGGAGCACGATAAACACCTCAACGGATTCCATTGCAGGGCTTCAAGAGAGATGTATTGGAGATACCTGTCGACCGTCGTCCGCTGCATCTGGTTTGACATATTATTTAAAGTATAGAACGAGCATCCAGTAGTTTACACGACTATTGTTACCTTCCGGAAGCTCGACTATAGGAAGACTAAGACCGATGGACATTTTCAAAATATTTCACGATGGGCTGCCCAAGAGGTGAGACCTGTCAATTTACACTGGCCTTACGTTGTAGCTCCTCAAAAAATGCTTCACTTGTGCACCCCGGTTTACTGCGTTCATCTGTTTGAGATTAGCGCCACCATGCATTTTCTGCTTTCACCTAGATCGGGCAACTATTCATCTGCATTGACGCCCAGCTAACCCCCTGCCAACGTGCCTTCTAATGTAACTTCAGCCATCACTTCCTGCTGAGGAGGCACAATTGTCAGGCCGTTGACTTAGTTTGCGAAATATTTCCTGTGCCGACACACAAACCAGAGACTGGAGCAGCAGCTACCAAACAGCACAATTACCTTCCATATCCTATGGGGCCAGTGAATGCGAAGTCACTTCACATCGGCAAGAATGTACTGCTCCATCAGACTGAGCACCGTAACGGTATGGAAACTTCGTCACTGTGTTGACCAATGCGGAACCAAGCAGAAAAAGGACTAAGCTACGACAATGATGATGATGAAGTTCTCAAAGAATTTGTGAGAAACACTCGGCTGAGCGCGGATAATCAACATACTTATGGTACAATGAGATGTCTGTAGAAATCAACCAACACATTGGCCGTTGAGAAATAGAACAAAGTTGCAGCTTTTGCTAAAATTGAATGTGCACGTTGTTGAAAAACTGGTTCACACGTTTTGCCAGATTTGGCCAGAAGAAGAGATGCAACACCATTGTATTGTATACTAAGTAGTGTCCCGAAAGTTCGTCAAAAAATGTTGTCGGGAAATAACAGAAATAACAACGCAGGATTTCTCCGCTAACAAATGCAAACGGTATCGCAAAATGTGCAGGTAAAACGGATACGGATACGAGGGGTTATAGATTTTAAAATCCGGCCGGAAAGCTGACCGATAACTGGGCAGTACTTTGTTAGTGGCAGAAAGTGGATGCTCCCACTAATTGTTCACCCAATATAGAATTACCAATTTATATTCCTCAACACATTTGTGAGAGACACGCTTCAATGAGCGCGATCGTGAAAGATAATTACAAACAATACGGAACAGTGAACAGTTTTATAATACGACAAACATGAAACCTGACAGCAAAAGGTACGTGATCAGAAAGGACAGACTACACTTCACGAGAACTTGATGTACAGAAATGGAAAGAGGACGGTTCACCTGTTCAACAGATCAAATCCCAATGATGGGATGTTACAATAACTCATACTTTACAAGGTTATGCAAGAGCCGATGTTCTGAACATTTCAACGTCGTGCTGGGACATACGTGCGAATGCATCGTCTGATTACTTCGTTATTATTTGATATGAACAGCGTTGGGAAAATGTTGAACCACATCGCCTTGGGAGAGAGAAAACCGGAAATTCCTAAATTAGTGAGCAAATGGACAGACTACAGCGTAGGACCTCGTCGATGGCTCAAAAACGTTCAAAAATGAGAACTATTGTGGATCGTTCCGCCAGTACGGACTTTTGGGCGTCCATCCATCGCGGAAGATCCCCTTGCATAACGCATGTTCGTGAGAGTAACAAAATGGGCTCAGTTTCATGTGTTTGATGGGCAAAAATAACGTGACCATATTTAACATGGAAAGTCGGCATATATCAATAAATTTTTCGTGACAAAAATTTCACGCGCTATTATAAATTTTGTGCCTTTCAATACTGTAGATGGTCATCATACTGAAACCGTCAAGAGTGAATAGGTTATTACGAATGGGCATACATATAACACGTGAGTCATAATCCTGTTTTTTTCTGTTTTTGTTCTAAGTAAGTAGGAACGGGTATGTATGTTACATGTATCTTATAGCTAAGTTTTTCCGGACCACACTCAAGAAGGACGTCAGAAGATACACCAGGTGTGGAGGTAAACATGTTTCACATTGTGAGATAGCTGTCCAGGCCCTTTTTAAACGCTGAATGTTGTTACTAGCTCTGATGTGATTCGGAAGCCTATTCCAAATATAGGAATATTTTACAATAAAGAAGTTGGCGCGTATCTTTTTCCGAGCTAACAGGGCTGGCAAAGTGGAACCTCGTTTCTTAGACCATATGGGGAGCTGTGTTGAAAATGAACGGCGAACGCTGTAGTGATGGCGTCCGAGTGTATCAGTTTATACAGAAGTGTAAGATTTAACTTCAGTCTTCGTAACCAAAGTGGATCAATACCAACTGATCGACAGCGTTCACTATAGGTAAGTGAGGATGAATATCCTAGCAGGCTTTTGGTGAATGATCGTTGGAGATTTTCTAAAACAAGCCTATCAGATTTGCGTAGGTGACAGTAAATGAAGGTGCAATACTCGAGTTGAGGTCGAGCACACATTTTGTAAAGAGCCAGCTTCGCATCCGGTAGGCCGAATGTCCTTTTGATACAGCCTATTGTCCTTTTAGTTTTTGCTACCTGAAAGCGTACTTGTTCGGAGAAATTGAAGGAGTTTGAATACCATATTCCTAGATCTGGAATGGAAATGA